>PYAF01002109.1:944338-966752 GCA_007407185.1 Glycine tomentella
ATCAATTAATTTTTCATCTTTTAACTAATTTTTTTGACTAATTTATCAAACATATAATCCAACTCTTAAATAATTTTGACTAATGTTAAAAATTGACATACCTATGAAACAAGTTTAGAAGTTTTTGTAAAATTTCTTTACAAAAAAAGTAGTTTTGCAAAATCTTTTTAATACATACGGTACTTTTTCATACGTTAAATATTAAGTATACTTTTTTATTTAATATCTTTGATAAAAATTAAAAATATTTATGAAAATAAAATAAAAATTACTAGATTTGTTTTTCTACAATTAAGATGATTATTGAACGAATTCAAGAACGGGATTTAAAAGTACTACTCGATCGATCTCTCTGTATAAGTTACAGTAGGTTTTTTTTTAAATGAAAATGATTAATTACGCGATGTCAGTAACAATCCCAAGGTTTTAATCACAGTAATAACTCAGTGATTTTCATGATTGAGGCTTACAAATCCACAAATATAGCTGACATAATGTTCAATCCAGTGACTAATAGTAATCATTGCGGTAACCGCAAAGCAACGAGGGAAACGGAGTGAACAGGATTAAGAATAGTGTGACCGGCTTTTCAATTTATCGGTAAATGGAGATATGATCACTGCCGTTAAGCAAAAGATCTGCTGCAGACAGGTGCAGGATGAATGGTTCGAACCCCAAAAACCACAACCAAACAGAAAAAGAAAAACATTTAATAAATAATGACTGTGACAGACAGGGTATAATCCATAGTTGACGTAAGCTTCAGTTGCTGCCTCCTATGGTGGATTGAACTGAACTTGTTAGTAATTAGTACTGTATTACTTTTTCTTCTTTTCTCAATTCATGCTCAGTATCTCATACCTGTAATAAATAAAATACATGTATATATGTGCACACTTGCACCACTGTACCATGCAAGGTACTGTACATTTTACAGTGTTTTTCTATTTTTTTGAAAGAAAATAAAATTGTAAAGTTACGATTCTTTTATTTTTAAAATTAACATCTTACTTTAAAAAAATTAACAATTTTATGCGGGGCAGAATTAATATTTATTATTTTAAAATACCAAAAGAAATTTCTATGTTGTTGATTGCAAATATATATATTTAAAAACATATTTAGGTTATATCTGAAATTAATAAAGCTTAAATATTATAAATAGATAAAATTAACTTGAGTTTCTTTATGTCCTATTTGACAGAGAAAAGAAAAATGTGATAGATAAAAATAAAAGAGTTGTAAGAAAATAAGTCAAAATAAAAATATTTGATTGAAGAAGAAAAATAGAAAAAGAGATAGAGTGAAAGTTAGTACCAACTATAAAATCATTTTCCCTCTAACTCTCACCTATCAAACACTTAATTTATTTCATCTTCCTAAAACTATTCTCATCTTTTATATTAAATAAAGGAAAAAAATATTTGAATTAAATTTGATCAACTGAAGTTACAGAGTTCAATGGATCTAGGTCTTTTTTTAGGCTGTGTTTGGATGCTAGTTGAACACAACTGACGTTGAAAAAAGAGTTACACTCACAAGCTTAGGAATGTATATTTTTCCGTTTAGATGCATTACAATTCATGCAACTAAAGTTTTAAAGGGGTTTCCAAATATGCACTTAATCAGCTCAATGGATCTAGATCTAATTAGAGATCCCTTAACAAATAAAACACCAAGTGCTAGCTGAGAAGAAGGAAGAATATATTTAGTTACACTAAAGAAGGCCTTACAATGACTAGGTAAGGTATTTTGTAACAAAAACTCATTTTACTAACATTTATCTATTATAAGTTAATCATTCACAGATTAATATATAGTATTTATTTCCCACAAAAGTTGTAATTTAAAATAGAGTTTACTGACTTTTTTAATATAAAGTTAGTTTCGGTTTTTCGAAAAGTTGACTGCTTTTTGATTTATTATTACTGTATATATATAACTGTATATAATTGACGTTTAAAGCAAATTTTGTTGTATTTATTTTTCAATAGCAGTGAATAAAGTAGGCAAATATTTTGGTCACGAGACTCTATTGTCCATGATGCTTATTTCCGTATGTTTCAACTTTCATGTGTCGGCATGTTTAATTTACACAAAAAACTTCATATGACATAGATTTTTATTTTTATTTAAAAAACGTCACAGCTAAGTGCTAACTTCATATGACGTAGATTCTTTTTTTATTTACTATTAATGTACAATTCTTTCACTTAAATCCATTAATTTAAAATAATATACCTTGGTATTTAAAATTTAAATTTTTTTATTACTTGTGGTGACAATAGTAGAAAGTAAAGAGGTAATAAAAAAGAAACTAGGATAAGGTTAATTATTCGATGATGAAACGCATTATGAAATATTGTTTACATGATATTAATTTTTTATAAGAAAACAAAGTTAATGTTTATATGTGCGAATTATTATAGCCGTCTTGTGTAAACTTATTTATTAAAATAAGTATTTATTTTAATAAAATAAATTTTTATTTTTTATTTTTAATATAATTATTTAAAAAATTCTTTAAAAATATTTTTTATTTATTATAAGAAAAAATCTTATTTTCTTCTTAAATAAATATTTATATAAAAATACTTGTTTAAAATTATTTTAATAATTTAAACAAATTCATATATAAATATCATGATATTTTCATATTTATTTTCAATTTTATCATATGAATAAAAAGATTACATAAGTTACGTTGCTATCATTTGAATGATGAAGTAGTGTTATAAGTTTTTTAATATTTATTCTTACCCATGAATTTTTTTTATTACATAAATCATCATAAAACACTACAGAAGGAACATTTATTGATAATTGAACAAGTGCAAGGAGTTAATTAATTGGGGGTGAGGTCATGCTAGCACGTCACTACAGAAACCCTAGCTGGACAATATAGGTACCTATAGTTGCGGCAGGTAGCATCGGCTGGAGCACTGTGAAAAACCACCAAATGAGAAAGAAAAAAAAAGCTGTGTAGCCCCATAAATCCATTCCCAGTTCCAGGCCCTGGCTTGCTTTGTGGGTCAGTGTGTTATGTGTGAGCATTGGGTAAGGGTTTTGTGCTCAGTGCATGTCACTATCAACCGTTCATTTATTCTCTCTCTTTCTTTCTCTCTCTTTCTTTCTTTTGCCACCTTGGTTTTCCTCTATTCACCCCACTGCCATCACTCTTTGTGTGTTCTTTGCCCTCGACGTGATAGCCTGTCATTTCATCTAGAGTGAACATTCAACCATTTAAGCACTTCATTCGTACCTTTTTTCTATGTCATGCTAAATGCCACACTCCATAGTCCATAAGCAGGCCGTGTCCTTACATGCATTTTCGGCAAGCCGAAATCAAAAAGATGTTCTTAGCAAATGAAGCAAACCCATGCGTGTATATCTCAGGTTATCTTTGTCATCATTCTTTCTTTGACTAATCATCATCTAACCTTTTACTTTTATTTTTTGTAACCATCATCCTAATCTCCACACTCCATCCACTCCTTCAGATAATCTCTTTATTTTGATGATTAACATCAATTTCTTAAAATCGATCTTTTTTTTTTTATCCGCAAAGTTGATTTTATTTACTAGCAATAGATAAATTAGCTGATATACATTTATTTCAATTAAAAAATAAATTAGGCAGTGTTTCATTTACCATTTAATCTATCGTGTATGAATTTCGAAATAAAATCCAAGGATCTAAAAGAAACTGAGACCACAAAAAATAAAGTACATATGTTCTTGCAACAGTAATTTTATATCAATGTTTACTTGTAATGATAAATCAAATATGTACTTAATAGTCTCAAATTTAAATTTTGAGTTTGTAATTTATCTTAATTATTAGCTAGAAAGAAAATTGTGTTATTTATAATAATTTTAGACTTAAACAAATTTATTTCTTATAAAAATATTTGTCGTCTCATAGAAAATGATTTTATTTTATTGAAAACAAGTACTTATTATGTAAATGATTTATTTTATTTTTCTTTTAATACAATGTTCTATTTTAGTAACTTAACATTAAAATTAACACTCTAAATACTTATTTGCTATAATGAGGAGAAATATAGTGAAAATGTGATTGTGGGAGTAGAGTGGCATGGGTAAATAAGTTTGTAAAAGCTGGTGACTCTTTCATTAATGGTTAATTGTGTAATACTATTTTTAACATCATTTTACTTTGGCTAAGAGAAAAGTGACAAATTGAAGTATATTCATGCACATGTGTAGTCAAAGAAAGAAAGAAAAAAAGTGGGGGCTGGTTGATATCATTTAGAAAGCAAAAAAATTGAAGGGATGAGATTCTCATGTACAGCTAGCGAATACGGTCTACACATATATATGCACTAAGTTGCGAGAATATAGAGATGAAGAAATTTCGCAAGAAGGTACATTGGATGATTTATCAGTCACATTGACCATTCATTTGCTTAATGACATGAAAGCATATAAAAGAAAAGAAGTGGGGTCTATCTCCGAGATGGAACATGTTCTGTTTTTCCAAGTTGTAAGGTACAGTCACACTTCGATTCAATTCACATAATTAAGATCACGAATTGCAATCAATCCAAAGGGGTTGCGAATCACAATCATGAACCTAATATAAACCAAAGCGCGCTTCAATGAGAATTACGTAACATAGGCATGTTGTTTGAAACGCCAGCATCATAGCATGCGTTGTATTGCGTTCGGAAAATGCTTTGGCCCATCTACTCTTGGTGCTTAATTGCTTTACTTTATTCAAAGTTAGGGCTTCAAAAATGATATCCATCAATGCATCAACACTTTCCGTTATATACACTTTCTCACTTCATGCTTTTTCATCTTTTCCCTCGTCAGCAATTTTTTTTACCCCTTTTACTAGAAAGAAGGTTTTCTGTGCTAATAATGTCTGTGTGGCTTTTTCGTTTATTATTTTATTTTTATTTTTCCTTATCTATGTTTTTATCTATTAATAAAAACAATTGGGTTAAAACAAAGAAATGGGTCTACAAATTGAAAATTTAATTAAAACAGAGTTTGGATTTTATTTTTTCAAAAATAAAATTTAAAATACTTATTAAGTTAGGAAAAAGTAAATTAAAAATAATTTCTGGTAAACATATTATAATCTAGTTCATGAGAAAAAAAATGAATCATTAAATTTGGATAATAAACAATTCAAAATATTTTATTAGAATTTTTTACAAGGTTATAGTTGTGCAAAACAAAAGGTGTTTTTCGTGTAAAATTAGAAAATTTGCTCGGACCAATAAGAATAATTTCTTAAGGGTCTATTTGATTTATTAAAAATTATGATACTAAATAAGATAAATATGTTTGTTTGATGTTAAATTTAAACAAGAAATATAGGACAACACAAATTAAACAAACTAGAATAGAACAAAAATTTAACTTTTATTATTTAGAAAATCATAGAATAATTATTTTTCTTTTGAATATAAAGCATTCAAAAGATATATTATATCCTCAGCGGAGTCACCTCACTCTTAAATTTGAATCACTGTACTGCATTTGAATTCTCATTTTAAATGATAAATAAAATAAATAGATCGTAATCAAAGTTATAGTTTCATTGTAATAGTATTATGTATTATCCTTTAATATTACCTTGTGGTGGGGCTTAGCCTCTTTCCCAGAGAGAGAAAAACCTTTAATACATGCATGAGTTATTGAAGTGACAAATACACAATACTACGCATTAGTCTTGTCTATGATATAACTCCAATACAATTTACCACCCAAATTACTGAGATCGCTAATGCTTGTTCAACCAATGAAGCTATAAGATGTAATGGTTAGCAATCACGTGGTGGGAGAGACACTTGGCGCAGTTTCTAAAGCAGTACCTAAAGGCACTCATCTTTCGTTAAAAATGGTCATGTCCTATAAGGACAACGATAAGTTCCTTGTCACACTTTGCTCTCATTAGGTTAACATTAAAACGATATTTAATTTGTAAAAAAAATGAAAATATATAAGATTTAAAATTTTACAAAAATAATCGGGGCAGAGGTTCTGTTGAGAAATCCCCTCCTGAACTGCACAATGCACGAGTAGCACAAACCTCTAGCCGAGACCCAAATTAAAGAAATAGTGGGCCCTACCTGAATCTCTAGCCCAGGCCCAAGGATGAGATTTGATAGATTAAGCATATAATATATCAAGTATTTAGCATAATAATCCTCTGGCAGGTGCTTCCTGCACTCGATTATTGTTTTCATTTTTATATTTTGGAATAGATTTTCCATAATGTAACGAGAAATACATGAAGCAACAGTAGATTAGTAAAAGTGTAAGAAGTTTTATCCTGGTCCTCTTTCTGTGCTTTCCATGGGTTGTCATCTATTTTTTGTTGGGTTCAAAAGTTGCTGTTAAATGTGCTAGATATTTGATTCTTTAAATTAAAATGAAATATGAAATAGTGTATTACAAATTAAGAATATATTGATAGCATTTTTGTGGTTGTGTAAATCAAAGTAATACTTTTCACTTTGTTAATTGCTTAACTTTTCATGTAGTTGGGTTATATTAAACTGTTGAGCAAATTATATTGGTACTTCTTGAGATTTTGTCAAATCACATAAAATATTCTTGCTTTTTTTTACCTTATAATGATAATTTTTATAGGAGTACACAATGTAATATTTTTTAAACCTTAAGAAAAACATGTCTAATGTAAGTAAAAATATGTCAGTGTAATTTTTTTCAAATAATTAAGGCCTAGGGAGATTTGTGAAAAGATATAAAAACTGAAGTATTTTGTGTAAATTGACAAAACCTCGTCAGGTGAGAGGTGTTAGTATTATTTGCTACAAAATGTTTAAATTAAAAATATGCACTATGCAAAATGGTCTTAAAGTAGCAGTAGACAGTATATTAGAAAATAGAAATTCTCAACATGAAAAGAAGTGGATCAATATTCATAGCATATGACTTTTGTTCGAATAAAAAGTAAAATTGTTATTATAATAGCAATAAGGCTTTAAATTCTATGTAACAAAATAATTATACCTCAACATGGGACCATGGCAATTCTGCCCTTCTATATTTTGTATACTGAAAAAGTTTTATGGGGGATTAAAAACAAGAAGAAATGTACATTTATATTGTTAACAAATACTGGAATTCATAGTCATAGGGTATCTTTTCAACAATGGTAGAAGGCTTCACATTACTGTGGCTTCTAAAGCAATCCACCATTGATTTCCTTAGAGTCCCAGATGTAGGTAACTGGCTGCATACCCACTCCACCAGTGAGTCTGTGTCCACAGCAAAATCAAGCATGTTTCTGAGAAGGAGCTCTGGGAATCCTATTCTTTTGGTGCTAGTTGCCAGAATTGAAGCCTGTAGATAGTCTAGCTTTGATTTCTCCAATTCAGCTGTAACACCATCTGCTGTATATATCCTCACCTGCATCAAGTGCACATCATTCCCCAATCGTTTTGTCGATAACAAACGGAATACGAGTAATCTGTGTCGATCTCACTTAAGTGCATATCGATATAAATATCAATATATACAAAAATCTGTCAAATCTATTATAACATAACAGTAGGTGCTTAATGGACCTTTTTTAATCTTCTAAGACCTTTTTTTGCAAACTTTGAATGAAAGTTAAATAATTTTTTGTGAAGTCTAATCTAATGTATTCATATTTTATTATGAAGAAAAAAGTCCAAATCTTTAAAAGATCTACCTCGTGTTCGATAGGGCATGATTCCCATGTTTGAATTGAAATTAAAATACTAATGCAACTTTAGTGACCCACACATATCTATTTACTACCTTCGTTTACATCCATCAATGATATTTTTTGGCCTATACTATAGTTAGACAATATTCTTTTGAAAGTAGACATCACTAGAAGAGAATTTGCCTATCTTAATATCTTTTTCACTCACATAAATAAATAGTAATTGACTTTTAGTCTAACAAGTTTTAGGAACTCACTTATATATACCAAATGTAGCAGACTTTCTTAATATATATTCTCTACTTCTGCTGACAATTAAACGGACTCATAGAACCAATTAACAATAATAGAAAGTGTGTTAAGAGTCGTTGAATTTATGTTATGAGGGAAAGAAGGAATACATAGATATGTTCTTGTGCAAAAGGACTTACAGCTGGAGAAGAACGAGTTCCACAACATAGAGCAAATGTGACATTAGGATCATTAAACTCAAGTCCATAAAGTTCACGGACAAACGATTCTTTCTCCTCCCATTCACCCTTTCGCTGTACCAAAAGCACGAGACACATTGTTTTGGAGATATATAACAACAATAACAATTAAAAGCTCAGTTGTTTATGTATTTAAAAGAACAAAAAAACTGGCTAGCTGATCATGTTTTTATTATTTACCTCTTTCACATTAGAAATATCTCGTTTCCTCAATATGAAATGTTCTATTGCTTGAGCGTTTATTATGTTGCCTCCTACGTTGAGGTTTGCCTGCACAGAAGCCAATTCAACATTATAAAATGTGTTTATATGTTTAAGAATATTATAATTAGATAAGTTTTTTTTTTTTAACATAAACAAAAAACCTCAAAACAAATTGTTTTACTTCTCTTTTCATAAATTAGAAAAATTAAATTCTGAAAAGAATCATATTATAATTTTCTTTTCTTTTTTAATTATACACTTGTCACCAAATCAGGGCAGTGTAAGAGGCCACAAACAGGATAAGTAAAATCTATAACAAGATTTTTAAGGTACCTTGTTCATCAATGCAAGTAATTTTTCTGGGCTTGATGGCACTCCATATTGGATAAATCCCTGAAACAAACAATACATTAATCATTTTCCTAATCCATGTAATAGAATTCTCATTAATCAGATTGGTCGTGAATAAAATTCCTAAATAACACTTAATCTGATGTTACAACAAAGATAATAAAGAAATTTAAAAAAGAAAAAAGGGAATCTTCTACTATACATGCATGATGCAAGCATTGCACACATTGATCCAGAATGCTAATTTCTGTTGGTTTGTAAGGCTTTTCAAATCAACTGTTTGAAGATTGCTCATCAAGATCCTGTAGACCACAAGAAAACAAAAATGTTACTTTGAATTTTGTTCACTTGTCCTTGTACCACTTCATTGTCTAGTAGAACTTACAAAGTTGTCAATGTTGGTTTTTCTCATAAATTTACACATCATCCATGCCATACCTTAACTTCCTTAGTAATGGTATAGAGGATGGACTTGAGATGAACTTGGGATCCATAGAGCTAGAGGTGAATATGACCAAGTTCTTATAAGGACCAATGTCCCTTGGAATGGACTCTTCTGTGTTAAAGATACCATATGGGTCTTGCTGCCTTGATTCCTTTTGCAACAACAGGCTTGGTTTTGGGTTTGATCCAATGTCCACCCTGAAGCTTCTTGAGCTTAAGGAAGAGTGCACAGACCTTGAAATTGGCCCTGATTTCTCCAATTCCATTGCTCTTGATGTTCTGAGTAGTCTCACATATATGAAATTCAAACACTTCATGATGCTCTCAGATAGCTTGTTGGGTTGCCACTTGAGATCATTCTCTTCTGACAAAAGTGGATCAAGTAGTGATCTAGTTGGGAGATCCAAGTACATCTCTGGATTACGTTCCCGCAACTGCAAATAGCAAAGTAATTGCATATTAGCGAATTCACTCAGTTGCCAACAATATCTCTTCCAAGTTAAATTGGTTAGAAGTTACGAGCATAATTGTGAAATCCGGTCTGTTCATTGATTCGGTCGAGGTAGTGGGTCAGTGATCTAACTGGTGGGCCAATAATTGGCTCGATTTAATCCGGTATATATTACAAATTTAAAATTATACATATATCTATTATATATAAGTATATAGTTAACATTATTTGAGTAAGAAAAATCTATCTATATTCCAAAATCCAAATTTTTTTAAAACAATCTAAAATTTCTTCAATTTTTTTTCCAAAAAAAAAATTGGACACCCGACCAGATCGGACTGGTCCAACCGGAAATCCGACGGGATTTGACCGGGTCAACCCAAGCCAACCCGGGTTAGTTGCATTTCCGATTCAAACATGGAACCAGCTCAATTTAGCTACTAAGTTTCGGTTCGACCGACCTGTCCAGACCGATTTTTACAACACTGGTTATGAGTTTGAATCCTCCAATTTTTATATTTCTAATAAAATTAATATTTGTTGATAAAAAAAAAGTTAAAATTGATTAGTTTTAAATTTCAATATTGTTTTATGAAGTAATGATAAAATCCAAATAATGTCCTAATGGTGGAGTTATAATAATATATGTGAAGTTATAGATTCGAACCAACAGTATCTATTGATTCTGTATTTTATAAAATATTTCCAACAGATTCAAGTAATCGAGCCAACCATAGTGGAATAAATTGTTTTTTG
Source organism: Glycine tomentella (assembly GCA_007407185.1). Lineage (NCBI taxonomy): Eukaryota > Viridiplantae > Streptophyta > Magnoliopsida > Fabales > Fabaceae > Glycine > Glycine tomentella. The sequence goes on from PYAF01002109.1 coordinate 954,732, forward strand.
TTTAGATGAATTTTATTTTGGATACCATAGGTTGATCAAGATCATCAAGAGATTTATTTTTCCTTTTACTTTGTATCACAACGAGAAATTGTTAAATAATTTAGAATCACTATTATGATCTCTGACTAATTTTTATATGACACAATTGATTCAGAACTTAAAAACTTATTATTTGTCACGTTAAGAATCTTAACATTAACCAAAATTACAGACAGATGATGATGCTAAACCATAGAATAATTTATACCTCTATGGCCATCTGGCCAAAACTTTTAATTAAGGAAATTAAAGCTACATGCATGAATGGGAAAATGGGCATGCATACCTTGGGTGATGGATGGCGGGGGTCACGCATAGGTGAAGGAGGCTTCACCATCCCATTTTTTCTTGGAAGTTTTTCATGAAATTTCACATCTTCTTGGAACTTACTTTCTTTCGGTTCGACAGAAGTCTTAACAAAACCTGTCTTGTCATTATAACTGAAGTCATTGAGATTGTAATCTCCCTTTATAGCTTTGCTTATGAAATGCAACGCCTTGGTTTCAAATGCCATCCTTTCTTGAACACTTCTGCGAATAGGACTAGGATTTGGAACCGGAGAAGTTGATAAGTGATTGTTAGAATTGCTCAAGTTCCCTTGATTCCACGTTTTAGGCTTTGATTCCTTGGTGATTTCTTGTTCATGTTTCAAACCAGCTTGAAGTTGGCTTATTTGGGATTCAAGTCTAGCTATCTCACCCTCAACCATGACTAGCTCTCCTAAGAGTTCTCTCATCTGCACAAATTGCAAGTTGCTTCAGACATCTTTGTAAGACTATTCACTACTGCCACCTTATAAAATTCCAATTTAACCATTCTAGATATATTCCATATATTTTATGTTTGTAGCTTCTGGATTTAATTCCTAAATTAAGGTTATGTATTATGAAAACTTTAATTCAAATCATCAATTAGAAATGTTAATCATACACTTTTTAACATCTATTTTTTAATACAGACTCTATTATTAATTGAAATTTATTAAAAATAAAAAAAAATAGTTAAACTTCTTATATAATGAATGCTTTTTTTAGTTTTATAATTTTTAATAAATTTTAACTAATAATAAAATGTGTTAAAAGATTGTATTGCTAATACTCCTCAACAATATATACATTTCTTTATTGTAGAAGAATTAAATGGATAGCTTCTTCTATACACCTTAAATGAGATGCACAGTATTAAATTGAGATAAGTTATAACATTTTAGGAACTTAGTTGGTGAAGTTATAGAGTTTGATGGACCTACTTAATTTTTTGTTTGTTTGACAGACTATAGACCTTTTTTTTTTACCGAATAGATGATAGACCTACTCAATATGGAAACGTGTTTGAGATTTTTTTTTTTTTTAATGAGAGCCCTCCTGAGTGCAATGGACTAACTTGCTCTATATATTGAGCCCATATCCCTAGCTCGATACTTTCAAAGCACATAAATAAGCCCATCGTACTTACCAAAATGAAATTTTGAATGAAGAGCTATCTATCACTCTAGCCAGAGAAAGAAGGCAATAACATTATAGCAAATTGTGATCGAGGTGAGGATTATATTACCTTGGGTGGAAGAAAATTGGGAATTGATATCGATGACCCATTTGGTCTATTATGCACCATCTCCAAAATCTCATGAAACTTTTCTTCTTGGTCCAACAACTTTTGAAGCATAGCCACCTGTTTATTACATTAAAAAAATCATGCAATTTTCTCACTATAAGTGTGGAAATGTCACATCCGTGTAAAGAAAATATGCAATTCTCAATTTTGTCCCCATTAAATACACACACTTAATTGTCAAATCGGTTGAACATCTAAACTATGATATGAATATGCACAAAATTTCCCATTTAAGGCTGTGCCTTTGAGGGGTATGGTTCTCATTCACCGCTCTTACTCTCCATTGGTAAAAATAGCAAACCTATAGTTCCAAAGTTTGTAGAAGTAATTGCTATATTTTGACATAATCATGAACCCAGTGGTAGCTTTTTCAAAAGGAGAGCGACACTTTTCACTCCCATCTTGATTGACTAATAAAAGTATTGGTTACAGTTTCAGACAATCATCTTATAGAAATGGTATATCTAAAATCTATAGAGTGCATGCTCTACGATGATTAAAAGAATATTGTACTTCATAATTTTTGGTTATGGGTGACGTTAAATGATACATAAGTTAATTAATCTTGATAGGTAAATCAAGAGTTCGCTAATTCTGGCGCAAATCGTAATCAGTAGTGACATCCTTAAATGCACGCACAGCTGGTTTTGTTTCATGTAAAAAAAAAAAAAAACTCAACTATTCTCCATGTCAAAAACAACACTAATTTTGCTTATCAATGTATAGTTAAATATCATCTATGAATTGAATCATCACTCATTGAAACGAGCATGCAGCAATTGAATTTTAGATGTTACATTCTACATGGTAATTAGAATTTGCTATCAAAATGTGCAGTGCATGTCAATATATATATACCTCTTTTTCAAGTTCCTCTCTCTTTTGCCGCCCAGTAATTTTCTTTTTCCTCTGCAAACAAAGAATAAGAAGAGAGGGGAGCGTTTTAGATCGTGATGCACACAATTTTTTTGTTATCTGAAATTCTGAATGGAGGAATTAAATACAAACAAGTGCATTGCTTTATCGAAGAACAAAATTGAAGCATGTAATAATAAAAACTAAAGAAGTTTTACTCACCAACCAAAATAAATAAGGCAAATAAAAGCATACCAACTACATACGTCTTCATTCTAAACACTTAATATATGCCACGCATGTACTAATTGGATTGATTGTCTTATATACATAATAGATGACATTTATACATAGCAAAACAACAGTTGTAGTGACGCACGCCTATACATTTGGTACAATTTCCTCACAAACATTAATTTATGTTAGAAGGGTTAAAACTATGAACACTGATACTAATTCTAGTTCAGTTGATTGAGTAAAGTACGTGAATTATTATAAATTTCATGTACTTGTTTTTAATTCTTATAGATAAAAAAAAATTACTAATTGATGAAATTAATAGACTTACAATGATCTCAGAGGGAGAGTGAAGTGATGATGAGAATTCTACTTGAGGGTCCATGGAGGTGCAACCAAGCTTGAAGGCACTCCAACGCCTCGAAGAGACATTAAAACAGTTACAAGGGAATGAGGAGGAGGGGCTGTGAGGTTCATGGAAGTAGTAGTGTTGGTGAGGGGATGATGACACAATCTTGGGGCCAAAGAAAGAGTGTCTTGGGGTTGATGTTGGAGTAGTTGACGTTGTTTCGGAGTGAATAAGACATGAAGGGATTTTGGCTTTGTAATGTGTTTTAGAAGATGAAAAGGAGCTTTCAGCAGGGTGCTCATGAAGTTAGTTCGGGCATTGAGATAGTAACCGTCTTTGTTGTGGTTGTGGGTGCTGGTGGGAGTGGGGCATCATGCACAGATAGAAGAAAGAAAGAAAAAAAAGAGAGGGTAGTCTGTTTGGTTTGGTCTCTCTTGGCGTAGCTTGCAATCCTGGTTTAATTTTTAAGAGTTGAACTACCGGTTATGGCACGCTATTGGTGCATTCCCATCCTAAGTTCCTTTCTAATTACATGACTGACTTTAAGTAAAGGTAACCTCCTCCTCCGTTTTTGTTTTTCTAATATATATATATATATATATATATATATATATTGATAGATAGGAGGATAAAGTTACATATTTATAATACCAAAGAGATGATAAATTGGATTTTGATTAATTAATGTCTTTATTTTTGCAAATTCTATATTTATTTTGTTTTAATCCTAATCTACAAGGATTAAATTTAATGATTAACATTAATTATAATTATGACTATTGGATTAAAAAAAATGAATGATGACAATAAGAAGTATGTAATTTAGAGTTACTCATAGAATAACTTGATTCCTTCTCTTTTAGATATATTTTTGTTTGGTTGGTTGAAGTGAAGGTGACTTCCTAGTTTATACTCATATACACCAATTAACAAAGGACAATAATTATGATGGGTCAATATTGATAAATCTTTATCATTAGACTTGGATGTAAAATAATGAATTAATTTTTTATAATGTGAAAGAAGGAATATTTGAATCTTTATTAAAAGAGATATTCACATTTAATGTTCAATCATGACTCAAATAAGATTGTTTCTTAAGGAGGATACCTATAAAAAAAATGATAATTTTTTTTTAAGTTTGTTTGTATAAAAATGTAAAGAAGAAACTCTTTTAATAAAATATTATTAGGTGATTTGAGATTGTCACGGTTCCAATTAATTTTCATATCACATATAATAAAATATTATTAATTTTTTCTCTTAAATTGAAAACTCAAATATATGTTGTAAAGAAATTGATGACTAAGATCATGACACTTGTTAGTTGGCAGTTTGGGACTTTTTAATATTTTAATGTTAATTAAAATTTGGTCAAAATGTTAATTAAATGTCAATTTGGTCAAAAATGTTAATTAAAATTTAATAAAAATTACACAAGTTTTGTCCATTTAATATCTTATGATTTAATATATATATATATATAAGGCATAATAATTATGGAATTTAGTTATTAAATTTATATTTTATTAATAAAAAAAACCATCAAACTGAACTCCATGGTAATTCTGTTTAATTCAAATGACTTTTTTAAAAAAAATCAAATTAAATCCCACCGCAAATATCTCTATGTCATATATCAATTAAGGACTAAGAAGAAAAAAAAGTAAAGTAAAACTGGAGAGGCAACGGGATCCCGTTTTTTATTAGGTTTTCTTGATGTATAAGGACATCTCATTCATCCACATCCACCTATAAAGAGAAAAAAATAGCTTGTTTTTAGGGAATGAAGGGGAAAAATAATCCACGCATAAGAGCCTGGTGCCCATGCTTTCGTGTCACATTTTTACTGTTTAAGTGTTTACACTCATTTGGATTTTGGACCATGCTAGCTCTATATTCTTTCATCATGCTACCCTCAGAGCTGGCTAAGGCGATGATATTTATGTCCAATTTTATTTTTTTGTATAAAATTAATTATTAGTTAATCAAATTATTTTGTATTTATCTGTTAAGTTTACAGATCCGACTCTTTTTCACGTTTTTTTATATAAAGAAAAAACTAATAAAAGAGTCCAAGCACAATAATCAAGTGATAAATACATCTTTAGCTATGATTGCTTTTAACAATTGTATACTTTATTTCTTTCTATAGTTTGATTGTTGTGAAAAAATAAAACTGAAATTAATCACTATGGGTGAGTGATTTCATAAACCTCTTGTCCTGTTATCTGTGACTGTACCAGGCTCTAAATCTCTAATCATATGCAGTTTTTTTATTTTTCTTTTTCAGTTTAAGGTTTTATCATTTATAATGGCTGTCTGTCGTTATACGTTGACATGTTTTTGGAGAACCTCTGCTTGGCAGATTGTAATGCACTCAGTAAATTAATGTTAATATTTATGTGAACGATACAAATGCCCTTTTTTCTGCATTATGAAGACTAATTTACTTTTTTATTTAACTTTATTTTAAAGAAATGATTTATCAAGATCCTAAGCTTAGTCAAGACGCTGTAATGATACAAGGGCCTTTATTGGAGGGATAAGAGAAAGAAACGTGTACTAGTAAGTGTAAATGTGTTTATACTGGTGCTTTTTGTTTTAAAAAAATCATGGGACAAATCAAATCAAATGAAAATAGATTGGATGAAAGCTCAATTTTCTATTACGCGATAAATTATGAGACAGTTTTTTATCCTTTAAGTACAAAATATTTAAGGGTTTTAATATTTAACAGAGACACATATTCATGTTATAATGTTTTTTTTTTCCGATTTATATGAATAAAAAAATTATTTTAAAATTTTATATTTAATATTATAATAATTATCAAAATAAGTTGTATATCCAAAGTGTGAAAAGTGAATTGAGAAGGATTGATCCAAATTTCATACATGTTGCACTTTTATCGGTCTAGTCTAGCTAGCTTGACTTGTAGACCCATCAAGTTGAGCCAAATTAACATCTTTATTCACCTAATTTTATTTTAAAAAGTAAAATATAAAATATAATATTAAGCCAAAATAGGTTGGATAGTTTTTCGGCCTGTATTTCATGGGCAAGGTCGAACTACTAGACCGGGTCAATTTTAACAACTTTATACATTCTTATTCAATTAAGGCTTGCTTACTTATTCCAGACACACATATTCATGCTGTAATGTTTTGCTTTGAGATCTTATGTTGTTACTAGTCCTTTTATCATATGTTGCACATTTTTTTTTATCTTGAACGTAGATTATAATCATTATTTAAATTACAATTTATATTTTTATATTTTCTTGCGAATATTTTTTAAATGACTTTGTAAAAAAACAATCTTTTGAACATCCGAAAATGACTTTTGTAATTAAATACTATTTATGAAATTTAAAGAATAATTGTTTAAATTGACTATTTTAAATTGCGTAAAATATATATTTTATCTTTTAGTTATATATATATATATATATATATATATATATATATATATATATTGTAAGCGCCTTCATGGATAAAGAGATAAGGGGTGTCTCCGCTTTCAATTTAAAGTTAGTTAAAACTAACATTACAGAGAATTTCATCTAAAAAAACATTACATATAGAATTTATGAATTTTATAAATATGGTTTACATTATAAAGACATTACCTGAACATTATGAATATAAAAAATTAGTTGAACATTTATAAAAAGGTTAGTAACTTCTCTAAATCAGCGAGATAGTAAACCAACAATTTCTTACATTCTTCTAAATTACATTTAAGATGCACACTAATAGCTTTTTACCCAAAAATAATAATAATAATCATGAAACATATATTGAAGGATAGATAGAACAATTAAAAACTCTACAAATTACACTAAACAAAATGATGGAGTCGTGAATGATATGTTAATCACAAAACTATTGAAGCTTATTTGAAACTAGTTATTCTGTTATTGTGATGAAAATGACAATTAGTGAGAAGTGGTATCTTTCAAGGAAGTACAATGCTACATTATCCACACCTATCAAATGTCAAACTTGCTCTAATAAGCTTTTTGTCTATACCAAGATACACCATTGTCATGTTGCTTTACACAGTTGTTGGGCACACGCCACAAGTTGTAGCACCAGTCACAGTTTTGGACTTACCGTCTTGAAATTAGTCCAAAAAGAAACTAAAGGGATTGAAGCTGTTGAAACTATTTCTTCTGGAATGTTATCATACAGAAAAAAGCAAGCATGCGACTAATGATTCCCATTACGATAAGAAGGCCTAAACATTGGTACCAATGTTTAAGATCATAGCCATTAGCATAGAGCGCACCACATCGACTTATTAACCAAACTCCAGTGTATCTACATGGGAGAAAAATCATCTTAAAAATAAGCATATGAAAAAAATCAAGAGATAATATAATAAGTCAATGTGAAGCAATGAACATATATATCATAAGTCGAACCTTTTAGCATTTGATATTACAAATGCTTCAAGAGCCCACTTGGTGTAGCACAAGTCAGATAGAAATTTTACATATTTGCTATCTTCTTCATTGCTATAGGTTGCTACCAGAGTCAAAACTACTGGAAGTAACACTGACCACTGCAAAAATACAACAAATAACTTGTAACTAAAAGTAATTATGACATGGCAACATCACCTAAAGTGGAACAAGATTTAAATGCTCACCAGTTGGGCTGGACCTGGTTGAAGAAAGATTGCTAACACATAAGCTATGCCAGTGACACAATAGACTAAACACAACAGAACCATGTAGTTATCTGTGACTGAAGATCTTGGATTGTTGAAGAAATAAAACATGGAAAGGTAAACTAGTGGCTTGATAATTGTGCTAAAATGGTCAACGGTATCCTTTGATAGAAAGTAAGCCAAACTACTCATGCCTGAAGAACTTTCTCGCCAATAGTGCAACTTATCCAATGAGAATGATCTTAAAGCTGCGATTTTTGAAAGGAGAGCTGAAAATAAAGCATTATTAGATGACAACATAGGTAACTTGGTAACAATAACAAGAAAAATGCTAGCAATACACTCTGTTCAACACACCCTTTATTATTAGATGAAATTTATTAGAAATCATATAATTATATGTGGTCCCCACTCTATATTTAATGAGTCGCACTCATGATTTTGTAGTTTTTAATAATTTTCAACCAATAGTAAAAGACTAAAAGGTGTATTAAAAAAAGTGTCAGAGAATGTATCACTGACACTCCTCAACAGTCAACAACAAATTCAGATGAAACTTACATACTGCTATTACAGTGTATGTGTAACCAGTTGCTCCAAATGATTCATCACTCACTTTAGCAAGTGTTCCTAAGCAAAGGCCAGCTAAAAGCAAAATCAAAAAATCCACAGCCTGTGTTCTAGCTTCTCTTAGTCGTTGCTTACCAACTCTGCAAGGAACCAAAAACAAATATAAAAAAAAAGTGACAATTATTTGAAATTTTCCTTAAATCTCATAACTTACCTTCCAAGAAAGTATTTGTACTGGTTGAACACTCCTGGTGTTAATCGATCAGACAAATCATTTGAACTTAAGAAGTTAAGGTGAAGATTATCCTTTTTCATCTCAACATTGCACTTTACATCCTGCCAAAGTTCTCCAGCAAAAGAAGGTGCTTCATTGTTTTCTGTAGCAGTTGCTGCTCCATGTGATGAACCTTCACCACTTGGCGCAGGCATTCCTTCCATAGTTTGTAGCATATCCATGGGCACAGGGTACCCATTATGAAGCATCCATCTAACAGGTAGTTGTTTATAGTTCACTCCTAAGCTTGGGCTTAATTTTACTATTCCTTCTAAAATGTCAATGAAGTAATCTGGAGGGTTAACACGGTCAGGGACATTGATGCCCATGCTTGAAAAATACTCTTCTACTTTGTTCACTGGTCCATGATACACTGTAAGACCTCCCTTTGCAAGTAGTATAAAATCGTCAAACATCTTGAACAAGGTGTAACTAGAGATCCCACAAAAAAAAAAAAAAAAAAAGGTATTATTTTTTGTAAGTGACACCATTGTGTGGTAAAATGTCAGGATACATTTGATTAAACACCTAGATTAGACTAGTAAGTGTCGATCCCTAGTACATGAATTCTTCTAAGCCTTTATTTGGTTCTTAATTTAGTAATTTATTACCTTATTTTTTATTGGCATTAAGGACAAAAGCAAATGACTTTTTGCAAAGTCAAGGATTAACGTAACCAAGTCTTACAATATCAGAGACTAATCTTGGGGTTTACTTAATTAAGAAGCATTTTGATATATATATATGTGTGTGTGTGTGTGTGTGTGTGTGTGAGAAAATTATGAAAATCACCTCGGTTGGTGAAGGACCATACATATGTTTACTCCCTCAAGAGCTTCACGTCTAAGTGCTCTAAGTAGTAATTGAGAAGATGAGCTATCCAAACCAGAAGTGGGTTCGTCCAAAATTAAAAGGGAAGGTTCCATAACCATTTCCAATCCTACATTTACTCTTTTCCTTTGACCTCCAGAGATTCCTCGTTTCTCCACTGTCCCAACTAAAGAATCCCTTATTGCTTGTAGACCTAATGACTCAATGACTCTTTCAACCACTAACACCTTCTCTTCTTTTGGTAGATCAGCAGAGAGTCTACAATGACAAACAAATATAGTGAAGAGAGAAAATTGATAGTAAGAAAATGTATTCAATAAACTCACATACCTTTTCATTTACAAGAATTGTGAATAAAAGTAGCTAAATAGCTAACCTAAGGATGTTAAAACATAGTACTTGTTAAACATAAAAAGTCATGTAACAGAATAAAATGCTTAACATATAGTATACCTGCATCTAGCACTAAACCATAGATTTTCCTCCACTGTCAAATTGCCATGCACAATATCATCTTGTGGCACAAACCCTATGATTTTCTTGTATGATCTGATAGAAGATTCTTTACCATTTACAAGAACTTGCCCAGTTGTGTGACATCCAGTTGCTTTTCCAGTTAAAGCAGAAAGAAATGTTGTCTTGCCAGCCCCAGATGGACCCATGACTGCTGAAACTCTACCAGGATGTAATTTACCAGTCACACATCTCAATAAATGTTTATTTTTCCCTTTCAAAGTGAGAGTTAAGTCCTTGAAAGCAACCTCAATGGTAGGTCTCTTCCTTATCTCAATGTCATTAGCCATTGAAATTACTCCAGAAAAGGTTAAGTTTTTGTTTTGTTCTGCTAAAGCCTTCTCTTTTTCAATCTGGCCATATGCATACTTGAAAATTTGACTCTGAGTGTGTAATTGCTTGCCCCTTGGTGCTTGTTTTTTGACATTTTTATCTCCTATCTGAACATTAAACCCTTCTGAATTATTAGGATTTTCCTCAATGTCATTTATTATTTTTGAGAGATTGTTTTTGTCCTTTTTCTTTCCCTTTGATGTACCAACAGGTGGTAAAGTAGAATCTGAATGTTTAGAACCAAAACCTTTCAAATCTGGCTTCTTTGAAGTTTTGCGAGAAAATGTACGTGATAATTGTGATTGTAGTCCTACTGCATGCTTTTTAGCAATGTCCTTTGCAGATTTCCATTTTTCACGTGCTTGTGATTCTCGCACACTTTGAGCAGCTCTTTCTCTTGATTTTGCTTGTCTTTTTTCTCGAGTTGCAAGAACTTGGTCAGAACAATTGTATATGATAATAAGCAAAAAACACAAGCCAGCCTGTATTGAAAAGTTAAGAGTTAGTTCTATTGGACCATAATGGACTTGAATCTTAAACATGCTACAAATTCCATCTAAAAATGCTGAATTCATCTCCATTATTGCCTCTATAAAGTGACATAAAGTTCCTTTTAAAAATTCAAAAGAAAAGAATAGTTAAATTATAAGGTAATCCATTCCAAGTTCAACTAATTCCTTTGGCAAAAGATGTATAGCATACAACCCAAAAATATAGAGCACACCTTAAAATTCATTTTGAAATAAAACTAAAAACAATACCATGGTTCACACTTCATGACTTGTATATGAGAAATATTTCTTAAAATGAAATGTTTAAATATTACTTACAAAAACTAAGACACCATATGCAGTAATATTTTGATTTGATGACTTAGGCTCACAAGATGCCAACTTGAAACACCCTGGAGAAGATAAAAAAGAAAATGTATAAAAAATGAGAAATGTTCATTAGAATTATATCGTGTCACACAAATCAGCTTTTACAGCCGTATGGTATCTAACAAATATATAGTTGTATAGCATATAAAATTAGCATGATGACTATCAAATGATTAATAGATACATCAAGTAATAACAAAAAGAATATTTCTTTTAAGTTTTAAGAGAAACATATTAATATGCTTATCAACTCCTTTATAAGAGAACACACCTAATTACCCAACCCCTTTTTTTGGTCAGCCAAGAAGAATTAAACAAGAAGTACAAGAGGTAACCCAACCCTGATACAATTGTTTTTGTCACCCCTGCATTCTCATTTTCTAAATTTCGTAAACTTAAGAGCATAGAGAATGAGAATAACCATAAAAAAATGCGATTGCAAGTAAATTCAATTCACAAAAGAAATCAAATAATTAATAGACTTGGAAAACTTACGCTCCTGAGTAGTAGAACCTGTTCTACAATAATACCTACAATCCACATATAAAAACAATTTAGAGTAGTATATAAATGACATGAGAACAAACAATAAGCAAAAACAAAGTGCAAGATTTTTAGCATATGGTTATAGAGTGTGAAATCAAGTGGCTATGTATAAATTTAAAAAGAAGTTCTAAAACTGAAAGTTTAGGTATAGATATTAATACCCTTTATTGCAAGGATTTTTTACAATTGTAGAGGGACAAAATGACCCTGCTGAACAGAACACCTCACCACTACTCTGAATATCTGCCCAAATATCTGCCCCACCACAAGTATGCTTAGGCTTTCCAGGAGGAAGCTGATAA
>PYAF01002109.1:970106-1013674 GCA_007407185.1 Glycine tomentella
ATATAAATTTATTAATATAAATTAAAAAAATAGAAATTTTAAGTCTACTGATTTTACAATCAATAAAAGAGATTACATTAGGAAGAAAAAAAATACTATGAATATATGCTTAAATATGTTTTTTTTATCCTTGGAAAATTTTTCAAATTTTACATTTGGTACCTAATAATTTTTCTTGACTTTTGATATGTCTTAAAAATATTTTACTTTGTATTTAATTTTTGTCATTATATTGGTTATGTTAACTTGAAATATGGTAAACATATCAACAATTATGATAAAGAAAAATTAAAGGACAAAAAAATATAAAAATATTTTAAGGACCACTTGATAGAGCCAACTTAATGGTGAGATGAAATATAAAATAAAAAAAATTAGAGACTAAATTGAAGAAAAAATTTAGGCTTAAATATGTTTTTGGTACTTGATACATTAGTAAATTTTATTTTGGGTCTCTAATAAAAAAAATTGTGTTGAATTTCTAATAAAACAAAACAAAAATATTTTGGTTCTTGATACTTTGTTTTAGTCCTTTTGATATATCAATTCTTTCATTTTGTTGTGTAAAAAAGGTACCCACTTAAATCATATGATTTGATTTTGATGTGTAAAAATTTTGTACAAAATAACACTGATGATAAATATTTCTTCATCTCAAAAGAGAAAAACAACATTACAAGACATTTTTCTACAATTAAAGCCCTAAATTGAATAAGCTAACATATTCAACAAGCTATATATGTTTTTTTTTTCTGAATTAACAAGCTATATATGCTAATATTAGGGATAATTTTTTGTGCAATTAATTAGAAAATAATTTAAACAAACACCATAAATCTATCTATTCTTTTTTCCCCATCACTATCTTGTCGTCAACCCAATCTTGTGATCAATGATTGCACGATTTCCATCTCATTAGTAGAAAACTCCACATCAAAATTTGCCAACAAATCAAAATCCAATGGAAGAAATTCTTGTTTTGACTCGATCTCATTGTCCATTGACGCAACCACTGGATTTGTATGCATACCAATAGTGCTTTCATCCTCAGACAATGATGGGGTTGATGTTGATGCAGATACAACCATGGAAGAAGGTAATATCCCAGTGCCAGTGGCGGCGATAATGGAGGGTTCGGCCTGACGTAGAAGCCACTCTATGGTCTCCCCATGAGTCTTGTAACCTAACTCACGAGTGAGTTGGAAGACGCGAGTAGCACATAAAGGTGGCAAAAGAACACGACGTTCTCTCCCATTCACCTTGGTGTGGCGATCCTTCTTTGCTTTAAAAAATGGTAGCTTTGTGTTGATGGCTTTAAGAGGGATAGGTGTCTTAGAAGCCATGGCTAGCTTTTTACTTGGTTTAACCAAATAACTTGAATAAGAACAAGACACAGAGTGAGAGTTAGACCTCTTTATAGTGATCATCCCACACCAGCAACTAGCAAAAACGTTTATTAATAAAGAAATAGTAGTAAAAACAAATAAGGAATTGTAATTAATACAAGTTTTTATTTTCTTAGACATACAGTTCAGCATGAAGGAAGATGTTCACATTTTTTTTGCATTCAAAATTTCAAACTAGGAAGGTTTGTGCATAATCTGAGCTTGAATTTTTGGCTTGTGACAAAATATGGTAAAATCATTAATGCTTTCTTTTGTAACACCCAAGATAAAGCTTGAGCAACATGAGAATTTTTAGTGTTATTCAAAGGTTTGAAAGTCAATCCACCAAGGATTCAATCCAATGTTTGGTGTCATTCAAAGAAGAGTTGAAGCATTTTTTAGAAGTCGTATTAAATTTTTTGTGGTTGCTAAAATGCAAGTGCAAAAGTCATAACGACAAGTAAGGTAATTAAAATCACTATTATAGTACTCAAGTTCATGACTTTAAAGGTTCTCAAGCATATTGCTTAGTTGTCTTCTCTTTAGCAAATGTAAAAAAAATAAGTTGGCAACTCATATGTAAGGAAGCTAATGAGGACTCAATAAGAGGAGTGTTTCATAACACACCCTTGAAAACAGTATGAACATACACAATAACCAAGAAGAGGGTGAATTGATTTAAACTTGACCTTTTAAAAATCTTTAAAGAATCAGAGTAATAAGATCGTATCACAATTAAACTAAGAATGCTCCAACCGATCAAACCATTCAGCTTAAGAAAATAATTACAAAACCTTACACTTGTTGAGTAAGAAAGATTTCACCAAAGAATCACCGATTAAGATAACAATAAAAGATTAAAGAAAGTAATCAACACAAAAACTTATATTGGTTCACTTCTCACCTTAGAGAAGTTACATCATGTTTCTTCTAACCAAACTTAGTTAGAGTTTCACTATTCTCAATATTCTTTTTTTATAAGCTTATTACAAATCACTCTTAATCAAACCTAGATTAAGAACAGAAATCTAATCCCCTTAGACTCCTAGTGATCAAGACATAAAAAATCTTTCTCTATTATTCCTTATAGAGAAACCTACTCTAGACAAGCCTTAAGAATTCTATTGTAATAGTTACAAACAACCAAAAATTTTAAAACGAATTTACAAGCAAAGTTAATGGAGAGAGACAGCCTGATGATCCAATGAATATGAATGCATATGATTTACCAATCTTGATTTAGGTTGAAAAACAAATTTCATAGCAAACTCTTCAAGAACTTCTTCAAAATCTTGCCCAAGAAGAAATCTTTCAATGCAACATGAAGATTTAGAATTTGTGGGACAAGAGCTTAGTAACTCAGAATATTTTTTCTCACTTCAAAATGCTTTTGAAAATTTATGAAAATTTCACAATGTAATGATTTGTATTTTTCAAAATACCCAACAGCTATTTAGAATAAACCGTTGTAACTAAATGTAATCGATTAAATCGTCCATGTAATCGATTAAAACCACTAATGTAATCGATTGTTAACAAGTTCAATCGATTAAAGTGTTCTTAAGATTTATGGAAAAGATATATGGACAAAGTAATCGATTAAATGCATCATGTAATCGATTGATACAGAAAGTTTTATTTACAAGAACTCGTCAAGTAATCAATTACCACAAATCATAATCGATTATCATAGGAAGACATTTTTTGTGTTTTTGTGAAGTGTAATCGATTACCATATAGTTGTAATCGATTAACACAAAAAGTTTTATTTCCAAGAACGTATCAAGTAATCGATCACCACAAATTGTAATCGATTATCACAGGAAGACATTTTTGTGTCTTTGTGAAGTGTAATCGATTACCATATAAATGTAATCGATTAAAGTGTTCATCAAAGCTTAAACAATAGATTATCATTAGCTGGTAATTGATTAAAATAGAGAAAATATGTGTTTCCAAAACATAAGTTTTGAACACTTTAGCTTTTCAGTGCAATCATGAATACTTTAAAATCTTTTTCACAAAACATATGGTTTTTGTAAAACCATGAATGCAAACCAATGAATGATGTTTATGCAATGGATCATTAGATGAAACTCTTAGACATCTAAAGATTACATATATCTTCAATTGAATGACATGTAAAAGCTAAAACATTCAAGACTAAGAACCTCAGCATCTTGATCCTCTTCAAGCTCCCCCTGTTTTTAACAACCCTCGCTTTCTTTTCACATAAAAACATGCACCAAATCATCAATAACATTTCTTTATGATTGATAAATACAAGATAATTAAATAAATGTGAAAGAGGAAAAAATGAGAAGGCCAAGAGATTTAAATTGAAATATAACAATTTTGATAATTTTGTGACTTTTTTATACTCTTTTATGTATGTTGAAAATAAGTTTTTGGTATATAAAGCTTAGGCACAATTCCATACATATTTTTGGCTTTATTCATCAATCAAAATTAGTTTAAACTTAGTAACCTATGATAACATTTAATATAAACTTTTATTATGCAAACTAATATGATAAAACTCAGATTCTAATTGAAAAGTAATACTCCCTCCTTCCCAAAATAAGTGTTGCTTTTGAAAAAGAAATTGTCCCGAAATAAGAGTTGTTAGTTTTTCGATGCAATTTTAATTTTTTTTACTAATACCCCTAATAAGTATCACTTTAACATGTTTAGCTTTTCAATGCAACAATATTAATGATAAAGTTAGTTTCATAAAATTATCACTACTGTTTATCTCTTTATTAGTTTTTCATGATTTGCATAAAACAACCCAAAATGACACTAGTTTTGAGACAAAAGAAACACTAAATGTAGACAAATGCTACTGTGCTCTATCTTTACCCATCATTAGATTAATCTAAACTTCACAATCATATCCTACACTCTTCACATTGGATTATACCTCCCAACTCCTTCATAAAGCCCTTCCCCTCTTAGAACTCCTTTGGTTATCATTTGTTGTTGTCGCGTTTCGGTTTTCTTCTTATTCTTTCCTCGCAACCTCCACATTTTCCTTAATTCATTCCATTTCTTCCAAAATGGTTAAAGACCCAGTTCACATTCTTGTCATTGGCGTTGCAATTGCAAGTATTATTTTCATCCTCATAATACCTTCTTAATCAAACACGCTTCAAATTCATCGTGATTGCTTGATTTTTCCATTTTGTATTATTAAGAGGCAAGATTTGTGACCTAACTATGGTTTTGAATTGATTTTTTGATTTTCAATTTTGACTTTGTTTTTTAATCATGATATGCTTACAACGACAATAGAGCTTTAGGGAATTTCGATGACGTTGAAAGGGCTTTTGAGACTAACATTGGAGCTTTGCAGATTGTCAATGGTGTTGAGAGGGATTTTGAAAACGGAGGAGGGAGGGAGGACATGGTCGATGTGACTATTTTGGATCTCGCTATACACAACGAACAATCTTCAATTCATTGTTTGTGACAAAGATGAGGACATCAATGTCTTTGTTGGAGCAAAAGCTAAGGTGGTAGAAAGAAGAAAAGAGGGGAAAGATTCTAGTGTGGAAGGTACATTGTATAACCATGTGCACGGGATTAATTTTATGGTTTATAAAAGTGGTCTACGTAAACCAATTGAACAATTGGTGCATTCTAGCCTTTGTCCTAAAAGTATTAATAAATTTTTCTACCTCTTTTTGCATTAATGAATCTGTCATCTTATAAAAAAATAGGACAAATAATATGAAATAAATATTCTTTATCTTAAAATTCAACCATATTAGGTTTATACGGTGCTTTTGTTTGAATTGAAAATGAATAAATGTATGACTCACAAGACCAAGTGTATCCTATGCAATAGCCACAATGGACCTAAGTCCATATACCAAACCCAAATGACCAATTGTGTTCCCAAATAATTAATTTAGTAATAACTAGACAATTTAAGTTTAATTTATCAAATTAAAAAGTATTGTTTTGATAAATTTTACTCTTTAACAAAAACAAGAATTAAAACAAAAGAACTTTGTGAGAAACACTTATAAAGAAAAGCTTAGGATTATGAATTCACACAAACTTTTCCAATTTAATTCTGACAAACCCCAATCAATTCAATCACTAGTATTCCCCTAATTCAACTTGCCTTTGATCTAGGTCTAATAATGCTCATTGTCCTAAATCAATATTTACCTGATCATAGAAATATTAATTTAGGTCAAGGGATAATTTTTAAATCACATGGATGATTACCAATCAAGTTAATCCACTAGAAATTGTCAAACCAATTTTGATCATACAAGTTGATACAAAATAATCTCTTTCTAGGTTAACTAATCACACACGGGTGATAATTGTTGTGTAATTAATTAAGTTTTAGATTGATCAAATCCAAATATAAAATAAAGAATAAGAAGAGAGATTTAATTGAATAACATCAAGGTATTTATTGAAATCAAATAGGGTAACATGGGTATGGCTAAAGCGTAATCCTAGACCGAAACGGACTAGTCGTTCATGGTCATGAAAAAACTAGAAATCATAAAGGAAAACATGATAACAACACAAAAGGGAGAAATTTTTACAAGCAACAATCCCTATTACAACCTCCACACTCCTTTGTAGCCACAGGTGCTCTCACGATGTTTTTCTCCCTTGAAAATTCCAAAATCGTATTTTAGAGGAAACATATGGGGTTTTGTTTTAAACTTCACTATTTAGAAGGAAGATTTTAAATGACTATTGTAACACCCTAAAATTTCGATAACTTAAAATATATGTGTGATGTATTTCTTGTATTATTTGAGTATTTGATTATCTTAGATTAGTTGAAATGTTATGTGAATTATCCATATGCAATTGCTTGGTGTAGATGTCAAGCTATGTGGAGTTTGTTTGAGCTGTGTTGAATTGTGCGATTTTGAGTTTGATCCGAAAACCTGTTTTAGTAAAATCACCATTCTGGATTGATTAACCGTTGGATTGCCTTCAAATTTTAAATATAGGTTCCTAACTCATACATATAACTTTTGACCTTTGGGATTGTTAAAATAATATTTTTAGCATGAGAAATTAATTTTTTACTGAAACAAAAATTCTAGAATTTGGCTAGCTCGTCCAGGTGAATTTTTGAAGGCTATTTGGCTCGCCTGGACAAGTCAAGGCGGTGTTGAATACGTATTTAAGCTTCCAAGTCATGAAAATGGAGGTTCTTACTCCTCCAAACAGCTCCCAAGCCCCCACCATCCTCCTTCACCACCCACGAGACCCCGACATGGAGAAGAACCCTTTAATTGAAGCGGAATCTTCGAAACTCTTCCCAAATTTTCAGTAGAGAACAGAGCTTTAAATCCTCCTTTCTTGGTTTCCTTGAGGTAATCTTAGTTTCTTTTGTCTTCTTCTAGCTAGTTTAAGTTTCTCTTGATGTCTCTTGTGATTCGGGTAACGTTATTGGTTGTTTCTATACTTCCTTTGAAAACCCTTTGAAAATGAGATGTTGTAAAAGTCTCCTTTTTATGAAACTAATGTCATTTTTGTGATCCTTGTTGAACTCTGGTCACATTGGTGTAATCGGAATTTCAAAATGATATCTTTTGATGTGGACTCCTAAAACACCATTTTAGTCTCTTTTTAAATTTGAGTGGTTATTTGACCCTGAATTCTAATGTTAGCCTTGTTTTTGAAATCTATACTAAATTATCTTCAATTTGGTATATAGAGCTCCGCGTTTTGGCCAAAGCATGTGAACTTGAGAGATCCCAAAATGACTTTTCAAGGAGCTAACAGAGGGATATAGATAGGTAAGGGGAGTTTATTATTTAGTTATAGTTTTGATACCATAGTTGGAGGCCAGGAAGTCCAACTATGAAGATAACTGTCTGTACCTGTTGTGTGCTAATTTTCAAGAAAAATTAAGTTTTTAACTAATGGAATGCGATGAATTGGTTTGTTGATGGATAAAATTGTGATTGATATTATTATTGTGATGATTGGTTTTTTTTAGAAAAGTCTTGATTACAGAGGAGACTGTCCAAAATTTTATAATGTGTTCTTCTATTTAATTCTTTACTAAATTTTTAAATGGGCACAAGAGTGTGTTTTGTATGTTGTAGTTCTCCTCTTTAATTTAGAATTTTCCTAAAAATATCAGTCTTGTGATAAGATGAATTGTGAATGTATAAAATTTGGATTATCTGAAGACCTGGGGAATGTGAATCTCAGCCATATGTATTATGTATAGATGTGAAATGTGACTGCTTGTGATGTCGTTGATGATATTGAAATTGAGATTGCATTGATGTAATTGATGATGTTCAAATGAGATAATATTAATATGCATGATGATGATATTGAGATGATATGATGTTGAGGTTGATAATGACATTGATGAGAGATAATGTTGATGTGAACAATGTCATTGTGTGTGGATATACATCGATACCCATAGGAGGTGTATGACGGGTTACCCTTGCGAGGAAGGATTTGTTCCTAGCCAGATCATACATTAATGGTGCCCATGGTTGTAGGCTGTGTATGTACATGTGGGATGCAATGACCGGTTGGTTACCCTTGCGATGATGGATTTGTTCCTAGCCACGGTCAGTGCATCGGTGAACCCACATTGGTGTGTTACGTATGTACATGGGGGTGCATGACGGGTTACCCTTGTGAGGAAGAATTTGTTCCTAGCCGGGTCATGCATTGATGATGCCCATGTTTCATACTTCATTTGTATGTGTGGAAATAGAATGAAGGCACGTGTGTACCTGTGAGTTTCAGTGGGCTGAGACGCAGGTACTAAGGGGTCATCAGGTTTAGAATTCTCTAGCGACACTGGCTGATCATCTGGTGGGGGAATGGCCAGTGCACGATAGGGTGACCCTGATAGGCGGTGAATCATTTTTCCTATGAGAGGCTATTTCTGGGAGATGGTACCACATCGCATGCTGATAGATGAGTCAGGCGCATGCGTCATTCTATGCATGATTGTTTGAGTTGTGAAATGCATTGGATGATTGGTTTGTTGAGTGTGTATTGGAATCATGGATTTTTGTTAATGATTGTGGTGGGTAAAGTTGTTTTCTTCCCAATTGCTGCTATCTGATGTTTGTTGGTTTTATATAATAAACTCACCCTTGCATTAGTTGTACCGTGTGATTGGTACCTGTGATGATCGCGAACTTTCGTTCGTGGGAGCAATGAACAGCAGTAGGTGACCTTGGAGGGAGATTCTTTTTGTTGGAGCCGCCAAGCTGACATGATGACGTTGGAATTCTTTTTCGAAAAGAGCTGTGTTTTGTTAATCAACTCTTTCTTAGTTATTTTTTCGATTCTTTTTGTTGGTCGTGTAAGATTCCAGGTGTAAATATATGTAAAATCAAATTAAGTGTTGATATGTAAATGATATGTACTGGTTCAATATATGCATACATGTGTATTCAATTATGTAATTGTATCGTGTGTATAATAATAGTATTATTGCAAAAAAATTTACTACCATTTTCATAATCAAATTTATGGAGTTTTCATATTAAAATTGAAACTGCACGATCTAGAGTTTGTGATGTCGTAGCGACGAGGTGAGTCGTTACAACTATCAACACCCCGTAGACCACGACCATGGTGAAAAACTCAAAGAATTTTTAAACTTGGGCATGGTAAGCGAAGTGTGACCATCTTCAACACTTTGTAAAATTCAGCGCTTGGCCGTGGTGATTTTAGTATGGCCATTAGGCATGGCAGTGGGCCCCGACCCCGACCCCGTGGGTACCCGTCCGAATCCGTCCCGAATTTAGTGGGAAAAATCGAGTTAATTGGGTTTAAGTTTTTCGCGAAAGCCAAAAGCGGGGGCGGGTATGGGTTTACTGATACCTGCCCCCGTCCCTGCGCCTCGCCCCGTAATAAATAATATTAAAAAAAGAAAAAAGAAAAATTATTTTGTAATCTTTTTAATTGAATTGATTAATTTTGTTTTGTAATTTTCAAATTATGATATCATATTTTAAATGTGGTTTTGTTATTGTTTTTTTTGTTATGTAATTAGCATTTTCTTTGATTTTTTAAGTAAAAAAAGTTTATTATTTTTTAATTTTAATCAAATAGCGGGAGCGGGAGCGGGAGCGGGAGCGGGAGCGGGGGGGGGAGGGGGCGGGGAAAACCCGACCCCCAACGGGGGTGGGGATGGGGATGGGTTTAAAACTCGACGGGGACTGGGACGGGGTCGAGGAACGGGTTTTGAGTCGGAGGTGGGGACGAAGAATACAATACTCGCCTCCGTCCCGCCCCATTGCCATGTCTAATGGCCATGGTGATGACCACGATCATGGTAAGGCTAGTATGATCATGGTCAGATTGCCAGAATCTTCATTTCAACCAAAATATGTACTTTTTTACTCTTTTTTCACTTGTAACTTCTAAATACCCATGTTGCACAAACCAATACCTAAACATGGTTTTGGCAATAAAATAAACAAAGAATACATGATTATTACACAAAAACTCACGAATCAACAAGGTCAAATACCATTTTATCAAGTCATAATAATATACTATTCAAATATTTATTTTTATAATTAAAATGAGTACATTCATGTGTACGAATGCATAAGACACACTAATCTTTTACATGTAACATATACTAAATATAAGATATGTCTCAATTACAATTTGATAAGTTACTCAAAGTTGTTGTGAATAATATTTTATATATATATAAATATGTATAGTAAAAAAGTATATATATAATTGTTTTAGTGTGATAAATAATTTATTTACTATTTGTTTTTAATCCAAAGAAATGGAAGTAAGAGAATATGGTGATGATTATGCTAATAATTTATCTATAGCATGAGACTTAATTTAAAATGTAAAAGTATTTTTAATACCAAAATGACAATATATAGTTAAGTTCAAAAACCAAAATGTTAGCATGTGATTAAGTTTAAGGACTAAAATAACATGTTAAATTTAGAGACTAAATTAAAGATGCAACTTTTAGACATGTGCCCACTTGGATGATATGTGACAATCTCGTGTTAACGGTCAATTGTCACATCATTACCAAAGGTACCACAGACGTGCACATAAAGGATAATAGAGAAGAGTAAATGTCATGACTAAAAGTTGAATAAATAATGGGTGAGTTTGTTTAGGCTTAAAATAAGTGATTATACAAAAGCTTAATTCCCATTTATGTTTAGTTACAATTATAAAAAAATATTTTTTAATTAAAAGTGATTATTAATTTGTTTGGGTATGACAAGTGGAGAAGTACTTTTTTATTTCAAAATTACATAAAAGACCTTATATGCACTTATGAAATAAACATGTTTGTTTAGTAAAAAATATTTTTTTATGCATGCATCATATGCCCATTTTTTAATTAAAAAAGACATTCTAATATGAATAATAGATAAATGAAAATTCCAAATATTATTTTTTTTGCCTAACAACCATGTTATTACAATATTTATTAATAAAATGTTTCCAAATTTTGGTGATTAGTTTTGGCTCTACACATGAACTTACACTAGAGTTTATTAATAACATTGTTATTATATTTTTTTTCTACAAAGTACTTTATAAATTACCTCATAAAAATAAACAAAAAATAATTCAACAAAATAAATAAATAAGACTAGAAAACACAAATGTTCAAATTAACTAAAACTTACATGTCCATTAATATGTTAAATAAGTACTCCAATTACTTGTAGAAACAACCAATCAAAATTAAAATGTAAAACTTAGTTCAAAAAGTAAATACCTAAGAGAAACTAATGTCGCACTCGTCTTAGCAATTGATCTCTGATATCATTTCTTACTTCTTCCTTGTATCTGATATCTGCTTGAGATGGTTCTTGCCATTCTTCATGATGAGGTATATTGTTATGATTTTCACTATTAAAATTTTACTCTATAGCTCATAATGTTTCAATATTCTCTAAGTTTTCAAGAATATCTAAATCTCCTGAATCTATGATTCTGACATAATTATGGAATGCAAAACATGTCCATAAGATAGACATTTGAGTTTCAAGTTTAAAACTTGTCATGCGTTGCAATATTCTCCATCTTGCTTTGCAAACAACAAAAGTTCTTTCAATAACACTTCTCAAACTAGAATGATGAAAACTAAATATTTCATCATTTGATTTGAAATTTGGAGCCAATCTAAAATGTTGAAGATGATATCTTAGATTTCTATAGGTCCTAAGAAACCATTGAATGATGGATATCCCAAGTAAACAAGGTAATATTTACCTATAAATACATAAAAATGTGTTAAGAATATTGTAAAAAAATAGTCATCAATTAAAATAAAAATAATTAGATCTATATAAAATCATCTTCAAGAGGATAAGGGAATCTTAGATTTGGCTTTCGAAGAGTATCAGTGAAAATTCTATCCTTCTCAGCCGCACAATGCAAATCTAAAACACGTTAAAATCACATACAACCATGACATTTGTGCTTGTATATCATTTCCTATTAAAAAATGATCATTGCTTATTTGTAGGAAGATGTAAAGTAATATGAGTTCCATCTATGATCCCTATACAATCTTTAAAGTAAGGCCAATAATGGTCATCATCTTTGATGTAATAAAAAACATCAACATGCATATGAAGCAATAATCTAGAAATCCAAAAGCACCAAAAATAAAGTGTTATTGGTCTAGTGCATAATGTTATTTAACTGCTAGAAGGCTAGCATAAGTGTGTCAAATTTGTTAGGATGATTCTCTTGAAAAGTTGAATAAATTGCTTGATGCATGTGAGAGAATAGAAGTGTAGACATCCAATGGATATAGATGAAATAGGAATCATTCCTTTGTTCTCTTGGTACTATGAGGTGATTACTTCTAAAGTGACGGTTTTTAGTTCCTTGTTCTTTCATACTAGCTATTGCATTGGATCCAGTGTTAGTAAAGGGAAATTTATTTAAATACTCAACCCGCTTGTTTGACAGAGCTTTGACAAAGAGAATGACATAACATACTTTCGCATTCAATCTTTGGAGATAGCGACTATTCTCTTTAACTCCTAGTAAGCCATTTAAAAAAAGTTGATTAATGGTATGATCTTGAACTTGATTTCCTATGGTGCTTGAATAAGGACCATCTGCTTATGAACTTTGAGCTAATTGCTATCTTGTATAATAAGCATGTTTGATTTTGACAGTAATGATATTGAGTTATTAGTGAGCAGAATATAATATAATCAATTAATCATGATCCCCAAAATGGTTGCTTGATGTTGTCTGATATACCATGCTTATGGTGAGCAAAATATAATATAATCGATTAATCATAATCACATTTTAAAAGGTCAAACATATAAAATACATCATAACAAAACTAATAAGCATCGAAGGTGTAAAAAATAGAGGCCGAGCAAGTGGCATCTCATTTATAATGCAACCTCCTACACATAAAACAACAACCACACAAAGTATTCACTTAAAGCTTCACGTTGGAAACATATCAATAATCTCCCCAAACCCAACATATATAAACCCTATACTTCTAGCAAATATGTATACCCTAACAAAAAGATAGCAACACCTATATTCTCATGTCCAATAACCTGACCCAAAAATGTATGGTTGGCAAAACGGGTCTGGCCCGCCGGGCTAGCCTGCTTAGCCCGCGAAAAAATGTGGGCTAGGTTGATAATATCAGCCCACTGATCAAAAGCAGGGCGGGCCAACCTGGCCCACAAAATTGTGTGCTAAACATGGGATGGGGTGGGTCAGCCCGCTGGACCAATATTATTTAAAATATTAAAATTAAATAGATATATTTAACATATTTTAAAATATGTACATTCTTTTAATTTGTGCTCTTTTGCACTCTCAGCGTATTCTAATTAACTTCTAAGTTTTAATATTAAAATGTTTATGATAATGATACTTTCAAATAGTCTTTCATTGCTAGCATATTACACTTTGGACAGTTTACATCCATAAATTTCATTTGTAAATGGTGTAATTTTGTAAATTATCACATGACATCATTTATTTAGCATTAGTTTTAAATTATTTACTTTTATTTAACTTTGGTTTTTTTTAATTATCATATTTTTATTTTTTTAATAATTTTTTGTATTTTTTTAAAAATTAACTTTTTTATTATTTTTTTTATTTTTTAGGCGGGCGCGAGCTAGCATTTCTAAACCATTTTCTAAAAGTGGACTAGCCTGCCTTGCCCCGCATTTTTGGTGGGCTGGGCCAGCCCGCCCCGTTTTTTGCGGGTTGGCCCACTTTGTTAACCATACAAAAATGCCACCAACAACCATCGACTCCAACATGCGAAAATCCCAACAAAATGTGCCTTACCCCCACAAAATTGAATCAAGATCCCACAAATAGCGAGAATCCCCCTATTATTGAACATCAATCGTTACGAAAAAAAATCAAAAAAATTAGGGGTTCCATTCTAATTAACAATACAACAATTGGGCACAAATCAAAATTGAAATACAAAATTATGAACTCGCGTATGAACCAACTTATTTTTAGCTTATACTTTATTAAATAAATTTATACAAATATCTATAATTTTATAATAAATGTTTTTTTTATAAAATAAGCATTTTTATATAAAATGTTTTGTTTTCAAGTTTAACCAAACTCACCCAATATTTTGTCACACTTTTTGTACATAAAGAAATTAAATTCAAAATTTTCATTATTCATGAACTAATCTATTAGAATCCGTTTGATAGAGAGAAAAAAGAATAAAAAATAAATGAAAATGATAAGTAAATCAAGGATATATATGATGGAGCTATTACATGTGTGAAAGCTTGTAATGGAACATCAAGATATTTTCCTATCACGGTAGGTGTTCACCAAGGTTCAGCTTTTAGTCTTTATCTCTTTGCTTTATTGATGAATGAACTAATGAAAGATATTCAATAGGAAGTGTCGTGGTGTATGCTTTTTGTAGATGATATCGTGCTTATTGATAAGACTAAAGATGATGTTAATAGAAAATTGAAATTGTGGAGAAACACTTTGGAGTCTAAAGGATTCACGATAAGCAAGAGTAAAACAGAATATATGAAGTGTGAGTTTTCGCAGGGAAGAGATGGTGGTCAAGACACAGTACATCTACATGATCAAGAGGTATCCAAGAAACATGTTTTTAGATACTTAGAATCAATTTTGCAAAAAGGTGGTAAGATTGATGAAGATGTAAATCATAGAATCAGAGCAGGGTGGATGAAATGGCGGACTGCATCTGAGTTTTTGTGTGACTGCAAAATTCCCCTTAAGCTAAAAGAAAAATTCTATAGAACAGTTGTAAAATCAACAATGTTATATGGAGCAGAGTGTTGACCAACACATAGGCAACATAAGCACAAAATAGGGGTAGCAGAAATGAGAATGTGAAGGTGGATGTGTGGTTATACAAAGATGGATAAGATAAGAAATGAGGATATTTGACGAAAGGTAACAGTAGTTCCGGTGTCTAAAAAGATGAGAGAGCATAGATTGAGATGATTTTGACACGTTATGAGACGAGCATTGGATGTTTCCGTTACAACAAGAATTTGTTATCAAGAACTCGACAAAAAGAGGGGTAGAGGTCGACTATAACTCACATGGAAAAATGTAGTTAAACAAGACCTAATAGAGTGAGATATAGATTGACGGAATGTATGTCTTAGGATGAAATGGAGAAAAATTATAAGCTTGATAGATGGTTAAACCCATAAGTATGTTTATGTTCCAGTCATTCCATTTTCTTTTTTTTAGTTATTTCCCTCTTCCTTTTCTCCTTCTCGTTTCACCCTTCTTTTATTTTAGTTTATTTTTCCTTTCTTTTGTCTTATATTCCCATTTTCTTCTCATTTTCCTTTCTTTTTTTTTTTTTTTGCCAATCTATCATTAAATTCATCTATCACTGATTTCAATTAATTTAGATTAAAGGTGTTATTAATGATGTTATTGATATTGATAAGTAAATCACACTTTTATATTTTACTTTAGTTTTAAACTTTTTTTTTTTCATCCTATCAAACATAAACTTAGCCTAAGCGACAAACCCAAATAGCAATATGCAAGTTGCAACCCAACCTTACACGATGCCCCTCAACGGTTCTGGAATAGGTGGAATTTTCTAGAACCCCAACACTCTTCATAAATGCCCAAACCCTAATCTTCTTCACTTATTTTCAGTGTATTGGAAGAACCACCACTCCCTTATCCATTTCCACTCCTCACCACGCCACACCATGGCCTCAACCAACGCTCTCTCTTCAGCTTCCATTCTACGCTCTCCCAACCGCCAGGTACGTTCTACCGCTACCCCCTCTCTCCAATTTTCATTTTCACTTTCCGATTTTATTTGATTGGTTTAGATTATTTTCTTCTTTTTATTTTTATTTTTACAGTCTCTGACCCGAAGAACGAACCACAACGGAAGAGTAAATTACCGTCAACCGAATAGCCGTTTCTCCGTCAAAGCCTCCGCCAAAGAGATTGCCTTTGACCAGCATTCCCGCTCTGCTATGCAGGCCGGCATTGACAAGCTCGCCGACGCCGTCGGGCTCACTCTTGGGCCCAGAGGTGGGCTTTTTATTTTTATTTTTATTTTTATTATCATGATTAAATAATAAACCATAATTAACAATTACTTGCAATGTTTTATTTTTTTAGGGAGGAATGTTGTGTTGGATGAGTTTGGAAGTCCTAAAGTGGTTAACGATGGTGTCACCATTGCTCGCGCCATCGAGCTTCCCGATCCTATGGAGAATTCCGGTGCAGCTCTTATTAGAGAGGTGTGTGTCAATGTTATGTGTAATTTTTGCTTTTATGTGGAAAAATGTTAAATAAGGTTGCTAGTAAGACTAACTAATGACTCTGCTAATGTTTAATTAAGGTTGCTAGTAAGACTAACGACTCTGCCGGTGATGGGACGACCACGGCTTCGGTTCTTGCTCGCGAGATAATTAAGCTGGGGCTTCTCAGTGTGACTTCTGGGGCTAATCCTGTGTCTCTTAAGAGAGGGATTGATAAAACTGTGCTGGGTTTGGTGGAGGAGTTGGAGAAGAAGGCCAGGCCTGTGAAAGGTGGAGATGATATCAAAGGTAATCTAATTATTATTGTTTTTATCGTTAGTTTGATATTGCTCTAACTCTAAGACCAGTTGTTGTGATTTATGGTTAGTTTGTTGAGTTGATGAGTTTTTATGTGTTTTGTTGGTGGTGTTGTGACAGCTGTTGCTACCATTTCTGCTGGGAATGATGAGTTGATTGGGCAAATGATTGCGGAAGCAATTGATAAGGTTGGACCTGATGGTGTTTTGTCCATTGAGTCTTCATCTTCGTTTGAGACCACGGTTGAAGTGGAAGAAGGAATGGAGGTATCACTTCTATGAAGAATTGTGATAATAATGAAAAAGAAAAGAAAAAAAAAGTTTTGTTTTGATAAACTTCTCAATAGTTTCCCAGTCTAATTGTATGGCTTTGCTAACTTGTAGATTGACAGAGGGTATATCTCCCCACAATTTGTGACAAACCCTGAGAAGTTGATTGTTGAATTTGAGAATGCGAGAGTGTTGATTACGGATCAGAAGATTTCAGCAATAAAAGATATTATACCACTGTTGGAGAAAACCACTCAGTTGAGAGCTCCTTTGCTTATCATTGCTGAGGATGTCACTGGTGAGGCTTTGGCCACCCTTGTCGTGAATAAGCTGCGTGGTATCCTTAACGTTGCGGCCATCAAAGCTCCTGGCTTTGGTGAGCGGCGAAAGGCCCTGCTTCAAGACATTGCTATATTGACTGGTATGTGAAATTTCTACTTATACAAAGTTTTTACTTGGATATTCACTACATGTAACATTATTTAGTTGGATATCCTTGTTTATTTTAAGGTTGTGGTAGTAATCATTTGTCAAGTTACCCTTGATTTTTGTCTCATAACCCATTGATATGATGAAATGGCAAATCTTCCATGGCTATAATAAAGTGCATCACTAAGTAGGAAACATGATTTTTTGTGTGGAAGCATCGTTCTGTAGTATGTTATTTAGTTCTTTCTCAAGACACTTTGTTGACAACTTTGCACGTTTAACTGCTAGGTGCTGAGTTCCAAGCTAGTGATCTGGGTCTGCTTGTTGAAAACACCTCAGTGGAGCAGCTTGGTTTGGCTCGGAAAATTACCATCTCCAAGGATTCTACCACTATCATTGCTGATGCTGCAACAAAGGATGAGCTGCAAGCCAGGGTTGCTCAGTTAAAGAAGGAGCTGTCACAGACAGACTCAGTATATGATACTGAGAAACTGTCTGAGAGGATAGCTAAACTGTCTGGTGGAGTTGCAGTCATCAAGGTTGGTGCTGCTACAGAGACCGAGCTTGAGGATCGTCAGCTCCGAATTGAGGATGCCAAGAATGC
This sequence comes from Glycine tomentella, assembly GCA_007407185.1. Lineage (NCBI taxonomy): Eukaryota > Viridiplantae > Streptophyta > Magnoliopsida > Fabales > Fabaceae > Glycine > Glycine tomentella. Next base: position 987,886 of record PYAF01002109.1, read on the forward strand.
AACTTTTGCTGCCATTGAGGAAGGTATTGTACCTGGTGGAGGTACTGCACTGGTTCATCTCTCCACTCATGTCCCAGCAATCAAGGACAAGCTTGACGATGCAGATGAGAGGCTAGGAGCCGACATTGTGCAAAAGGTGAGAATACTGATTTATTTGCACATATTTTGATGAGTATGGTATAATTATTTCTTTCACAGCTCATGTTCCACAACAACATGAAACATACAAAATCGCACATTACACATTTACAATAAAGAAAGAACCTTGACAATAAAAATATATGCTTAGATACTTATTAAATTCCCAATAAATTTGTGATTGGATGGCCAATTTGATAGTGTTACTGTAAGTTGAAGTACTGGTGATACACAATCATAATTTGGGGCTATGTATTATCTTAATATATCATGATATGAATGTAAAAGATATTATGAATGCTATATATGCAGGCACTGATAGCTCCTGCAGCATTGATTGCTCAAAATGCTGGAATAGAAGGTGAAGTTGTTGTGGAGAAAATAAAGAGTGGTGAATGGGAGGTCGGTTACAATGCTATGACAGACAGGTATGAGAATTTGGTGGAGGCTGGAGTTATCGACCCTGCCAAGGTAACAAGGTGTGCGTTGCAGAATGCTGCTTCAGTTGCTGGAATGGTGTTGACCACACAGGCCATTGTGGTGGAAAAACCTAAGCCCAAGGCACCTGTAGCTGGTGCCCCACAAGGCCTTACCATTTGATTTTTAGGTTACTAGGGCTGCAGCAAAGAACAGTTTTGTGCAGAAAATCGAAAGAGCGTAAGTGTTAGAATTCTGTTCAATCGAAAAAAGATGTATTTGTAAACAGTTTTAGATTTGTTCGGCTTGATGAGAGAAAAGAGGTTATAATATTGGATTCTAGTCATGGTATGTTTAATGATTGAAATAAGGTAGTCATTTGATAATTTTTCATCAAGTTCTAATGTTGTAAGCATAAGTAATTTTAGGCTCGATTTTGGTTCAACTTTAATAAGATTGGAATAACAAACTCATTTGATAGTTAAGTGACTTAAACTCATTCTACAAAATACAAACAATGGACCCAAAGTAAGTCTTTTAAAATTTTGTTTAAAGATTCCAATCTGGAAAAAAAAAGTATATCTTGTATTTCTGTTAAATAAATTATCATTTCAACTATCCGTCTTAGAACATTACAATCAGTCTTAGAACATTAGAACTCTTCTATGAACCTTTTTCCTTCAACATATTTAGTCAATTTTTCTCCAAATTCTATTAGTGAACTGATATATTTCTTGCATGTGTTTCTTTTAGGAGAGAAATATACCGATCATTTGATTCATTTCGTTCGTTTCTGTGCCAAGAAAGTAATACACCAAACCAAAGCACCATGAATTGCTCCATCATTTTCAACATCAATCAAACAATCTACATGCAAGCAGACGATGTGAATCCTCCCTCCATCTTCAGATTTGACAAAAAAAATGCGTACTCGTTGACGTTGTTTATCTTCTATTTTAGTAGTTGAAATGAAAACCCACTAAAGTCGGCCTAGCAGTGTGGAGATCGGGATAGTGGATCATAAGTTCAAAATTCAATGCAATCAATTTTTTTTTAAAAATTAAATGTATAGTGATCACTGACTTGTTGCAAGTTGTGCATTTTATATAGGTTGTTGCTTTTTAGGTTAAATTAGTTTTTTAATTCTTTAATTTATTTTTTAGATTTAATTTGACCATTTAACTTTTTTAGATTTAATTTTGTCCTCTTATTTTTTAACTTGATTCAATTTGGTTATTTGGACTAAATTATAAAAAATTATACTTTGTGATGATCCAAAATTTTTATCAAGTGATTTTAAATCTTCACAAAAATGTGCATTTTTCTAAAAAATATTAGTCAATTTTAAAAATTAAAGGATCAAATTAAATAAAAATATAAAGAATCAAATTGAATCTAAATAATAAATTAGAGGACTAGAAAATTAATTTAATCCTTTTATTTTATTTCTTCATCAAAATAAACTTGAGTATGTTGTTGGACATTGTTTTAATCCCAAGTTCAAAAGTGCTTTTAGAAAGAAAAAACACCAAAATCGTTTATGCCTCTATAACCCAGGTCTTTTCTCATACTCCTTTGCTTGTGAAAATCGTTTATCGCTCTGTAACCCATTTCTCATACTTCTTTGCTTGTGTCCGTGTTCTCTCGTGGGTCACTTTCATCGGACCATTATTGAATCCTACAATGTTATCGATTTAGTCCCTATTGTTATATATTGATCATTAAATCTTACACATTTTTAATTGGATTCCTATATATGTGTATTTTCCACTTATTTTCTATGTCTAATGCATTTTTAATTTGGTTCCTATTTGTAATACATTCTTAATTCGATCCCTACATGTTAAGGACCAATTAAAAATATGTTACACTATAAGAATTAAATTAAGAATATATAATATGATAAATGGTGATAGGGAACCACCCAGTAACATTTATATGTATAAGGACCAATTCAGTAAGATTTTCAATGTAAGAAAATGTGCGGCACGTGTAGGAACTAAATTGCATGTTAAACCTTCTCTCTCTCTCTCTCTCTCTTTTTTTTTTTTTTTTTTTTTTATAGTGAATTTCGTATATCATTGGCTAAAATCTAAAGACCGATTCCTCAAGACACCGACACCCAGGGGCAGACCCAACAAAAAAAATTACGGGAACAAATATAATCTAGATAATTTTAGGTTAAATAAATTATTTGGTTATTTATCTTAATTTTTTATTTAATTTAGTTATTTATATTTTAAAAAGTTCAATTTGATTATTTATCTTATTTTTTAATTCAATTTCATCTTTTATCTTAATTTTTTGTTCAATTTGATTTTTTAGTCTGTTTAAAATTGAAATCGTCAATCCTTTAAATTGATATTTTTTTTCAATTTTCTCCCTTTTCCCTCTACTTTATTTTTAACTAAAAAAAATTATTATCAAATTATTAACGACATCAATCTTAAATTGACCAAAAGATCAAATTGAACAAAAAAAAGATAAATGATCAAAATAAAAAATATAAAAGATAAAGGAGTAAATTGAAAAAAAAAAGATAAAAGGATCAAAATATTTTTTTAAAAAAAACATGAGTAAATTGAACCATAAGATAAAAGATCAAATTAAACTTTTTAAAAGATAAAGAATAAACTAAAAATAAATGAAAAATAAAAGATCAAATAGGTTATCTAGTTATAATTTTATAATAAAAATCTGTATTAATTATTTATTTATAAGAAAAATTCAAGATCTATTAAAATAAATTTCGATGAATGTCTTATACATTTTAATTTTTCTTTTTATTTTACCATATTATTGGTATGAAATATTTATCGACTTTATCGATGATTAATCTTGACTAAAAAATCTAATTGTCCATTTTTATTAGATCTCCCCTTCTAATCATTTTTTTTTTCATAAAGAATTTGAATTCAAGATATTGCCTGAACTCACTACTACTTAGATCAACAATTTATTTATGTAGAACTTAATATTTGATTTATTTTTCTATAATCAAATTTAAAAAATAAAAATAATTAATTTAATATTAAAATATTATATTGTATATATATTTAAAAAAAAATAGGGGCTTCCTCCCTAATACGTTAGTCCGCCCCTGCGGAGATATACATGAATTCTTACAACAAATATTCTTTTATGTACATATTTAAAGATAAAATAAATAACGCATAGAGATATAATTATTTGTAAACTATGTCCTTCCATATTAGTTAAATAGATATATTTTTACACTATGATTTTTGCTTAATGAACCCATAGGTGGAGCCAGGGTGTCACTGCGGGTTGTCATGGTCATTCCCTAATTTTTAACTTCCTTTAAAAAAACTATATAAAATATTTTATGACACCCCTGGTAAAAAGAAAAAAAAATGAGGGATTTGATCTCGTCTCCCTAAAACCCAAAGTCCTTTCTCTGCCACTGAATGTACCTAGTTTTTATTTTTATCATGTTAGTTTAGTTTTACAATAAAAAAATACAAAAGAGAAAACCAAGGAAAACCCAAGTATATGCAGCTGGTTCTAACTTGATTCATTTTGCATTTGGAGTATATCTGCATTCTGCAAGATGTCTTCCTTTCCGAAAAGAAGTTGTAGATTACAGCTACGGAACTTAATAGGTTGGGGCTCACCCAAATTCATTCTTATTTACACCAATGAACTCAATGCATAATTTAATGTTCTCTATGTTCGGTTTGTTACTTTGCAAACTGATCCCCAAAGAATTCTCTCGTGTACACAGAGTCGAAAAAATATGATTCTTTATTTAGTTAGCATCTTGACTGATAGCAACCCTATAAAATTTCATTATAAAGACCAGCAGCTTCAAGAGAATCTGATCCAACAGTGATAGTCTTTTTTTTTTTTTTTTTAAGAACAGTGATAGTCTTAGAAAGAATATTTAACTCAGCATCTAAATGATATGTGTATAATATGAGAAATTGGTGATGTATCCCTTATTAATTTAGAGAGAAAAGTTATGCCCTTATTCATTTAATCACAATTTAATATATATAATAAATTTGTTAATTTTTAAAATAATTTAAATATGATCAATGATTAGATGACATTATAAAATTATTATACATAATCAGTGCATAAACATTAAATTCATTAATTTAAAGGGTGCTAGCAATGTTTATTTAGTAAGTTAGTTTAGGTCAGCCTTATTTTCCTGTTTTATACATCTTTTCATTTTTAAGAGTTATATCCTTTTCTTTTTAATATGTCACATTGAAAAGCAAATTTGAGAGCAAAACAATTAGCATCTTAGCATATTCTTGGTTCAATTTTAAGTTGTATGCTGAGATTAAAAATAAGTGAATTATGTACATTATTGTACGTTTTTCATGAGTGTTTTACAATTTTTTTGTTCTGTGAAAGATTGAAATTTTACCTAATTAAAAATTTGATAAAAATTTCAAAGACTCGTCAATTTAACTAAAAAAGAGAGTTACTTCTACAAACAAGTACTTATATATCTTGAAATCAGAAGAAGAAAATTGCATAACTCTTCTTTAATAATTAATGGTTAAGATGAAAATACTCTTAATTCATAGGTGATAGGCCCCAATATCACAATGTCAACGTGAAAAATGTTGATAGGCTAGTGAAAGGTACTCGTGAGTCGTGACCATGGGGTCGTCGTCCCCATTTCAATGCGAAGATTCAGTTAACGATGTATTGTCTGAGTTCCCATGATAGTGATAATAACAATCATATTCATATGATTGCTCATATGTAAGATGTTTTACAAATAAAATCATACTAGTTAATTGGAGTATAATTCGATAGTAATTGAATAAGAAAATCAGTCCAACCAAAATGTATAATTTTTGTTATCCGAAAAAATTAATGATAAGTATTAGAAAATTTAGAATGATTTACCAATTAAGTTAGAGTCACTTATGTTAAAGAATCAATTCTAAATCTAAAATTAATTAAGTAAAAATAAATTTCAAAAAAATGTATTGAATAAAAATTTATATTGAGTTTTATTATTACTAATTTATTTTTAGAATTAAAATATTTTATAAAAATAGGACTCTAAATGAATTTTAGTAGGGAAGATACTTTTTATTTAAAAAAATGGATGCCTTTTAGTTGGGAAATTGGCCCAACTGTATCTTTCATGTCTCTCTTTTTTGTTTTTTTATTAGGCCCAAGTGAGCAAATATTTTAAAATAGTTTATTCTTTTCTGCATTGTGCTGAAAGTGTCCAATCATTTTTTTTTCTCTCTAATCATTGGTCTTGAGCTGGTTCAAATTCAAAATGCATATCTATTTATTTATTTATATAGAATAGAAAATAAACTATTTTAATAATTATGACAAAATTGAGTGTTCGATAAATAGAGGTTAATCCAATATGCAACTTTTAGTATTTGGCAAAATTTTAGATTCAAAACAATTTGATTTTCTTTTTCTGTATCATTCTAGTCTATTAGCTGTTATCAACAAAGGTTGATCTAGTTTGATAAAAGAAAAAAAAAACACATTTCACAAGAAGTGAGTTCAACTTTCATTGGGTGTATGTTTTGATTAAAATTGTGAGAGCTTGAAAGTAATTTTGAGATAGAAGTAATATTTTTTTTCTCTTCTTTATTTGGTGTTATTAGAATCTGTTATTGTGTATTAAAATTTACAAAGCATTTTCCAAACTTCAATCCAAACATAACCTATTGAGGTGAGGATCTCATGATGATAGGTAATCATCTAACTCCCAGCTAAAAAATAAGAAATATCTCATATTCACCCTAAAAAAACGTCGCTAGTAGAAAAGGTTTCACAATATAAAAAATTCCATGTCATAAAGAAAGTCGAAATAAACATTACTTTCTTAATTCAAAAGGTATACAACCTTGTACAAAAAATACTTAAAAAAAAAAATCAATTTTAAGAAATTTGTATGCAACCGAACTTACTAACGGGAAACGGACTTTTATGATTATTGACCTTTTATGATCGTTGCTGCAAAGTATGTATGATCTATTTGCGCGACTCTCTTTTTTTATAAAGAATCGCAAAATTTCATTAAACAGAGACTTTGTTGCTTTATTTTTAAAATCATTTTTTTTATTATATATACGTTTTATTACAAAATTAATATGTGAGATTAACTTTGAGGTTCTAATTATGTTTAGTAGTTTAAAATTAGAAATAATTTTATTTAACTTTAAACATCAACTAGAAAGTTAGCTCCTACGAGTAGCCCCACTTTGAACTACGTAGCCATCCCATCATGAAACAGATGCTTCTTTTCTTCCATTGCACCGTGAACAATAAAAATGCATCTAAAGAAATCTACTAATGCAGCATCGAAGCATATACACAAGCATCAAATTCCACTTTCTTGCATTTGGGTACGCCATATATGGCCTCTTTTAATTTTTAATGTTTATTTGTAGTTGGGGTTTCACTTTTTTTGCCACGTTCTTTGCCACTTATTTTTCTTTATTTGACCATAATTAACAAATCTGATTAGTATATTAGTATATTATATTCATACAATAATAAATATGTATAACAATCCATATATATAAAAGAGAGAAATATAAGATATATTATGGAGAAAGAGAAAAAAAGGTATTATATAAGTTATTGTATAATTTTATCATACAAATATAATATAATATCTGTCCTGTATATTCTCTCTTTTTTTCTCTCAATAATTAGGGAAACTTTCACGTCTATGTCCCACCAAATTTAGGTCTATTTGTTTAGCAATGGAAACATTCTTAAATATGTGCAAAATTGGATTTGCTAAATGGAAAGGGTACTAATTCAGCTTAGAATAAATTCGTATCAACCAATGGCGGATAATAATTAAATCAAGACGCACTTTCGAACCCTTTTTCTTTTTGTATTTTTGTTTTTGGTCGTCAGATGCACTTTTGTTTTAGCTTATGATGTTGATAAATATATATTCTCCATATTAAAATAAAAAATTTCTCCTTCGGGACAATCCTAAAAGCACATTTATACACGAATTAGAAAGTTGAATAACATAAATTGTTATTTTTTTAATAGAAAAACAATTATATTTTACCTTCTAAAATGCACCTCGATCACCTATAGTAAAATGCTACGAATAATAATATTGTAAAAGCAAAGACTGAGAGTCTACATGTAGAATTAATTATTCAGAGTGGTCGTGTCATCAATATTAATAAAGAGTGGTGTCGATGAATCATTCATCTAAAAGTTCACAAGCATACGTTTACTTTTATTAAAAAAAAAAAATCTCCAAAATAAGTCTAATTATGTGCGTTTAATTTAATTTATTTTCAAGGAATGCTTATTTTTATATTTAATTTTTTTAAAATAATGATTATCTATATGAAGAAATTCCAACCAATTAACTATGCACCTAATGCTTGAATTTGACTAAAAATAATGTTTAAATGCTAAAAGTTTGAAGAACTATTTATCTAACACTAATTTATAAGTTCATAACTATGTTTTTGCGGAAGAAAAATCAATATAATACTTTTTTAATAAAAAATTACGAATTTAGAATTATTTGAAAATAAATTACAAATTTGGGACAGAGAAACACGTCCAATTTAGGCATCTTATCCCCTGAGTCACGCATAAATTGGGTGTGACTAAATCAGTCGCTAATTCGGTCGCTAACAGTTTTGCGAGAAAATATTGTGATTTTTTTTATTTTTTTATGTTTGCAACCACAATATTCCGTCACAAAAACTGTTAGCGACTGAAATAAAAACAAAAAATTGGCGTGTTTTAATTTTTGATGTAAAATATCATTCAATATTATTTATTGTTATTTTTATCTAATTTGAAAGTATTTTTAGACCGATCTTCATTATAGATATGATCTTTTTATTTTTTTTAATATTATTTTATTTAGTATTTTTTAATTTTATATGATTTTATTTAATATATTCTGGATTTTTAGTATATATAATTTTTAATATATATTATTTTATTTAATATAATTTCTAAATTTTTATACGATTTTTTTTATATCTTTTGGATTTTTTATATAATTAATTTTTAATATAATATTTTATTTAATAAAAAATTTCAATTTTATTTTGGAATTTGAAAATATTGAAAATTTTTATTTTTTAAAATTGTAAATATTTTTTTAATATAGAAAACATTTTAAATAAAATATTATATTTTGACACTTCTCATTTTTTATGTCGAGACTACCCCCATTAAACACATTATTCTCTCATAATCTCTTTCATCCTCTCATAATTTAATAATTCTCTTTCAAAAAAAGTAGAAGACAATCCCCCTTTTCTCTTTTTGTTCCAGTCAAAAGCACGTAGTCGACTAACTCGTCATCGAAGCTACACCGAAACTCAGGCTTTCTATCAATCGGTGACTCCATTGTATAAACTTAGTGTGGTCAAAACATATACATCCAAACAAGAAAGAGAATTAGAAAGGATTGTTCATCTTTCATGGTGAATGATCAATCGTGCAAGTAAGTTGGGTTCTGTGATCTCTTTCTCCATCATTGTCACCATCTTTATCTCTCTGGGTAAGCGCAATGTAATTCTTTGCATTTCAATTTGATTCACTTTGTCTCACGCAGTTCCACTCCTATTTCTAGAGTTCTACAATGTTTCACCGCTCCAAGTGCGCTTTGGAATTAATGGGGTGCTATAATTCCAATTATTGTGTGGTGAGTGCACTTTGGGATGAGTGAAATGAGTGGTAAAGTGTGGAATGAGTGCGGAAAAGTTAGGAATGAATGTGCTTTGGGATAAATGGGGTTATTATATAAAAGATCCAAAAAATATTAAACAAAACCATATAAAAATTTAGAATATCGAAAAAAGTTACAACGACATACGATATGTCCTTCAAATGGTTTAACTTTTGATAGAAATGTCCGATCGAGGTGTACGATATGTCGAAATGCTCGAAATTAAGAGAAGTAATTAAAAAATAAATAATAGCATTAAATTAACTGATTAAATAATTAAAAAGTAGAAAATTTTGGGTGATTGAAGATTAAATCCTAATTTTGAGGTACTTAGAGGCATTTTTGGAAAAAATAGTTGACCAAATTCCCTTCGAGAATTTGCCCAAGGCTTTTCCTCTCGATTTCAAGCGTTTTGACATAAATTGCGTCTCAACCGAACATTTCTATCAAAAGTTGTGACCGTTCAAAGTTTATATACACATTGTTTCACGGATGAGTGACACGTGTCGCCACGGGATGAAACACGTCCAATTTGGACGTGATTCAGGGGTGTAACACGCCCAAATTGGCATGACGAATAATATGTTTCCAAATAACTCCAAATTCGTAATTTTTTATTAAAAAAATATTATATTGATTTTTTTTTACATGTTTTTGCTCTAAAATAACTATCATAAACGTTCATTTTTTTTTTTAAAGAAATAGAGGTTCAATCTTTAAAATATAACTTTTTAAATCAATATCACCAAATCTAACTTATATTTATTAAAGACTTTTAGAATTTTTGATTGGCCTCAAATCTAATTTACGATCCATATTACATCTCATATCAATCAATGTACCTTAGATTCACCCAAAAAAAAAAAAAATCAATGTACCTTAGACTAATTAGTGAGCCTTCGACTACGTACACCTTGGACTATTGGACTAATAAATACACCTTAGACCAATTCTAAGATGTTTTAAGGCAGCCTCACCCCATCTAACCAGACTCGGATAAACACACATTACAAGAACAATCTTACTCTGTTTAAGAGATAATAATATCTACTCACAAAAGTAAGTAACCGTCATTAGCCTTAAAGTTAATCATCTAGCCGGAGAAACCTCAACATTTGGGTGTGGGTCTAAATTTGACCTTATATTTCATATTATAAATTTTGGATCAATGCCAGTGAGAAACAATGAATGTATTCCCACCTGTACCTCTTAGTTACCAAGTTTTTACCTTTTTCACTATAATAAATAAACAAATTCACAATGACTTTTCTTAGTGATAATTAAATTGTTGGTAAAAATAGACATTTGATAGCAAAATTTGATTGTTGTTGGGATAATTTTTTTCTTTTGTCAACAAGGCTAATTTTGTAGGAAAAATTATTCTTATCTTAGCAACAAAATTTGTCATTACGAAAAATGTTTTTCTATTCTATTGATATTTTCTATTGCTGCAGAAAGTACTACTGAATATTAACAATGATTATTATCGCTGCAAAAAGTTAAGATGATATGGTCCCAAAACACCACAAATTCATCATTAACCCAACTCTCACCTCCCTAATAGGAGCGTAACTACCTTTATTCCTAACACTCCAATAGTCTCCAAAGCCATATTTCCACCATACTCCAGGGGCATGGGGGAGCCAAGTCACAAAAGGACCCTATACCCACATTGTGAATACAAAAAGGGTTAATGTGTATTCAAAAATATTGATTACTTCAAAAACAATTTTGAATCCCCTAGAAAACTTTTTTTGAAAACAGATTGCTAAACACTCTAGTCTTTCATTCTTGATGGATCGTTAATAATTGTCTTTGAGGTTACAATAGGATATTTTGAATATTCTCTTAAGTCTTAACGTATAACTCAAAATTCTAATGCAATTTCAATGTATGATGACACAAACTTATGCATATATGTCTATCTAATAATTGTATAATATCTAATACATTGTCAATTGAAATAATGTAGTAATTGTATGATAGTAAATAATTTGGTACAAGAGCCAATTTTACCTATTTCTTTATGTTACAGTTTAGCACTTATTTTATCCTTTCCTTGCTTTTGACACTTGTTTGACCTTAATTTTGTTAATAATTTGTCCTGTAGAATTAGGAAGTTGTCATTTAGTTCGCTTTTTCATAAATTGTCACTAAGCTTTGGTCTTGATTTTCAGGAAAATAAGAAGAAAAATAAGTCATTCTTGGGAGATGAGAGAATACAGGCACTTAGCGCAAGAGAAAGTCACACTTAAGGTCGATTTTCAAGATAGCTAATATGAAAAGTATGATCCCTGTTTGTTCCACACATTACTTGTAAGTCTGTAACAATTTGAGTCTCAATCATATTATCTACAATTGGTGGCAACAGCCTGCATTTAACAAAAATATATATTCATGGAGTTAAATGAATGACTTAAAAGGAAAATCTTATAAATTTCATTGATGAATTGCAATGAAGTTATTTGGAGGACTATAATTAATAAGGGTTAATATTTGAAATACCAAAGTATGAATCCTATGATTGTGAATATAATCAATAATGGTTATAGAAAGAAAAAAAGATAAATTAAAAAAATAAAGCAATATTTATAAATAAATAAAATAACTAATAAAATATATTTTTAACTTATTCTTTAAGTATATTTTTATTTTTTTATCACATTATTGGTTCGATTGATATTAGACTTGATTATTTTAAATAAGATATCGAGTTCAAGTTTTACGGTAAAATATGATTAAGAGAAAAAATCTTTCTAAAGTTAATTAACCAATTTTTTTTGATGAAAATTGATCATCAACTAAATTAATAAGTACTTTGCACTAATAATATCATGTTACTCCAAAAAATATCCTTAATTTTTTTCCTTCAAAAATTGCTTTAGTGACTATTTAATCGATCGAAATCGTTGTATATTAAAAATATCTGAATATAAAATATCAGTTGACTTAGTTACATTTTTATTTCGTTTTTTAGCTTGACATTTTTAATCCAAACTTCATAAGAGTCCAAAACTTGGCGTAAGGACCGGGATCGGAATCAGTACGTCAGTGAATATGATAAAATAATATACATCGCAATCGGATAACTTTTAGTTTTAGATGTATTATGATATGAATATGATAATATATCTTGGCCCTTTGACCTTTTCTTGACCAAAATAAAGGACGATAATGTAAATTTATTTATTTTTAAATTAAAATGTAGATAATTTAATTATACATGGAATTAAATTAATTTCAAAACATTAATAAAATGATATTATACTACATTTTCGGCAAAGTCTCCAAGCTTCCTACCTTGGATATTCTTCAAACCGTTTCCAAGTCTGATGAGGAATTGGATTGCTTAATTACTATTCAGAAGTTTTGTAATTTGTTTTAGGATTAACCATGCATTTCGTCTTCACTCAGTTAACAAAATTAATTTCAAAAGTCAAAATTAGAGCGTTTAAAAAATATAAAGAACGCTTAAAAATATAAAGAAAAAAAGAATTTTAATTAAAGTCAAGAACAAAATCTAAAATTTAAATATTTTCTTAACATTATCTTTTTTTTTTATGTTATCATAAAAGTCGTTAAAACAACATGAAAGTATGATAACTTTAGTATAATATTTAGGTGGTCATTTCAAAAATTAAAGATTGAACATCTTTTCCAATATTTTATCATAAATATAAATATGTAAAAGTTTTTTTATTTCTTTATTTCTAAATTATCGATTTTTCATCTTTTACTTTTTAAAATGTGACATATTTTAATCTAATTTATAACTTCATCAATACCATCTAATAGCGAGGTCCAGTCAATAAATGATATATAATGCCTCCCCCTTCCCCTTTTTATAGATTATATGTATGATGTGCCGATTGATCTTATTTAAGTTGGATAAAATTCTTATTGGAGAAAAAATTCTCCTTTCAAATATTTGATTTAGTTGAATATTCATAATTTAAACTCAAAGTTAAGTTAAAATCTTTTCCTAATTAAAACTAGCATTTAATATTGTACCTACATAGGGGTAAATAGGTAATCTCCTTTTGTAGCTTGCTTCTTCCTCCCTGTCTTATTCTCCTGATATTCGATATTCGTCTATCGGGATACGAGGTAACTATCAAAGGTACTTCAATGCTCAAATTAATTCCCGAACAAGAATAATAAATGAGTATTTAATTCAATGAACAATGTCTTACCTCCACCAACCCCAATTAACTTGGGTTAAAAGTGTTATTGATGTTGATGTTAAACTATGTCTTATCTCAATATTCTCCCTGATGTTTATAATACCTTCATGGACTTTAGCCTCTGTACATTATTATCATATTAGGTAATTATTTCATAATTGTGATTAAGGATCTTGTAAGCGTCTTAATGATCTTTTCTCACGATAACCTTATCTTATTACTCTTAATTACGTTTTACTCCTTCTGAGGTGTTCGAGAACTCGATCTGACTGAGTACCTGGATACTTTTAGAAGGGATGCATTATATATGAGGTATTCAGATATTCGGCCAAATCGAATACCTGAATACCTGTTATAGGAAAATATGAGTTGTAGGGAATCTAGATATTTGGCCTAGTCTATATCCAAATATTATACCAACATATGGTCATGAATACTTTATATGATGATTCTCTAGTATTTGGTATGGACTAGTACTTGAACACTTGTGCTTTTATTCTTCAATCTTGAGAATGCTTTAAGTACTCGACCAGGTTGAATACTTGGTGTATTATCTAGGTCATTATGCTTCAATAAGTTAAAAGTCTTGAAGATATATTCGGTACTCGTCTTACCCGCTCAGTATAAATATTATCTGTCCATAAATAAATTAGGTTAAATTAGAGTTTTATACCCTAATTTATTATTTAGGTTCAATTTAATCCTCTATTTTTTATTTAATTTGACCTTTTAATTTTTAAAATCAATTCAGTTTAATCATTCACTCTAAATTGTAAAAGAAAAATACTTTATGATGATTTAAAACTATTGTCACCCAATACTTCTAAAAACAACAAAATATATTTTAAAAAATGAATCAATTTTAAAAATTAGAAAATCCAATTGAATCAATTTTAATAATTAAAAGATTAAATTAAAACTAAAAAATTAAATTAAACCTAAATAATAAATTAAAACTAATAATTTAACCTAAAAATTAACCTGGAATCACGAACTCGGTAGTCATCCCACCTCTTCTAATACTCTTACGTGGCATTACATGTATATTCCATACTTCATCATCTGTGCTAAACGGTACCTGCAAAACGTTAAAACCGACAAAATAGTTACCACAATTATCAACATGAGAGAGGCTCTATGGCCTCTGCACTTATGAGGCATAAAATCACTTCCACAAAATCCGCGTAACAACAGTTTTGCCATACTGATTGTGTAAGCATCATCATAAAACTGCAGACTCATTAAATTGAGTCGAAGAAACATCCCGTGCACCGCATCAATTGTGTCCAACACTTGTAGCTTGTAGGTGTGTGGAGAACATTAGTTTTAACTCTTATATTTTTTCTTAAATGCCTTTTCAATATTATGTATAAAGAATAAAGTATAAATAAACTAAAATTTAAATATTTTCATATATTTTAAAATAAAAACTAGTAGACTTAAAAATTAAGAACAAAAAAAAAATACTATTTCATTAATTCAAAATTATGTATCGGTTATGTGGCTTCTCATTAATCTAAGAGGCAAGTCTTCCCACACAAAAAAGAGAAAAGAAAAGAGAAAATTCATTATCTTTTTTTAGAGACAGATTGTTTTTTATTTGAAAAAATATGTTAGCCGTCGATTCTTTTTCCAATTCTCTTTCTCTTTTTTCTTCCTTTTTTTAAAGTAACAGTTAAATTAGCATTACAATAGAATTCCTGCCTTCAAGTTAAAGCAAATAATATTTTCTGAACCAGCAAGTATTGGTAGGAAAAAGGTTTATTGAAAACAAAATTATTTTAGCTTTAATATTTAAAAAATTACAATATGTTCCAAATTAAAATTAAAATAAGTATTCCTGCTAGACCTTTTATTGAATTCAAACTTATCTTATATTAGACCGAATGCAGTTTTTAATTTTAATCAAATCGTCCACACTTAGAGTATATAAAAATGCGTGCCTGTGAGCCTGTCACGACCTACTTGTATTACTTACCCCACGTGTCGCCATTTCACAGTGTTAACAGACACGTGTATCACTCACGATGCTGACGGTGTAGTTGCAGCAACATTCTGTCTTCGTAATATCAGAAGCTTCTGAGTTACATAATATGCCCACTGTTTTTGGTTTGAATTACACGATGCCACACTCACCGTTTCATTTAAGCATTTTTTTTTGTGCTTTTTTTCAATAGAATTTATAAATATGTTATTTAAGCAAAGTGTTTTATCTTTAAGACTGTAATTTAATTAGAATACATACATAGTATAATTTTCTTTGCACACTCATCCAATTATAAATAATCATATATATATAGTAAAAATATTAATTTTATAATAATTGATTCATAAATTATATCCAAAATAATTGATAATTGATTCAATGTTGTAAATAATAATGATTAATACACTAGTACATAAATATTATTAAGATATTAATTTATAATCAAATTATGAAAAATACTTTGTCAATAAACATTTAACTAAACTTTGGTAGTTCTGCCATAATTAAAGCAACAGAATATTATACATACGGTGTCACTGTGTAAGAAGAATGAAACGAAAACAGAAAGTTGAATTCTCTATTCATTCGTTTGATAAAATAGAAATATTAATGAGTGGCATAGTATTTTTTTTTTCTCATTTGACAAAATGAGAACAATTAAGGGACTCCCACGTTACATTAAAGATAAATAAATGATAAATTTATAAAGGATTGATTGTCTCTTGACCATTTTTACATAGATTTCACTGTTTTTTGCACAAAGGTCTTGCTAATCAGGCACCGGTCAAAATTAAAAGGATTATTTTATTATTAAAATTTACATGAGAACATATTTAAAAATTATAGGAAGTGTATTTTGCATATTTAAAAAATATTTTTTTTCTTTTTATTTATATTTGAGTGAATTTAGAGTATTTATTGATAGAGAATAAAAGATTAATTTTTTGATATACAAAAATTTATATAATAAGTTAATTTCTTTTAATAATTTTTTTATACACATTAATCATGCATCTAATTTTCGATTGCATAATTAATAAATAAAATTATTTATCAATCATAAAAGTTATAATATCATGTTACTTAACCTTTTACTTATTAAATGGGAACTGATTAGCATTTGGCTATAAGAAAAAACAGTATCTCTTCTCAACATCCTCTTGTTTTCTCTTACAAAAACAAAAGGTATATGAAAATAATAATGAAAATAAATAAAAATTGAAGAAATATTTAATTCTATATGCTCGGAAGTCATAATTCATAAACATAATTTGGAGATTTTTTTGGTTGCATCCAACAAATTTTTTTATACACCCGACAAAGAGACAAAAAATCTAAAATGTCCTTATATAAAGTCAATACGAATTTTAATTCATAAGTTCAATACTAACTTTTAATCTACATTTTACTCAATTGAATTAATAGATTAATTATGTTAAAAGTAAATAATTTTAATATATATAATATTAAATTTTTTAATATATATTTAATATAAATATAAGTTTATATAATAATTTTGATCTAATAATAATTAATTTATATATATAAATTTTTATTAAATTTATAATTTTTAATTAAATTTATATATATAACAGAATATTATTAGATCAAAATTAATTATTTTAAATCTTTTATATAAACTGTGTATTAAATATACGTTAAATTTTTTAGTATTATACATAATAATATTAATTATTTTTTAATATAATTAATTTAGTTAATTAAAATTAATAACGTACAGATGACAGATTCGAGAATTTCCAGATACCGAAGGTGTCGGTCGCATCTTCGTCTGGAACGCAGAGTCCGTGGATTCTATTTTCATAGTTTCTACTTTCAAGAGGTGTCCTAATCATTGTTTTTTTACGAAGTCAAAGTCTTCCAACTTCTAGACCCCAACCTCACGCCCATGGCAGCGGTCTCAATCTCAGCTCATACTTTTTTTTATTTTACTTCTACACGTTCTTCATTATATTTTATGTGATCTATGATTCTTTATCTCTATTTAGAAAGAAAATAATAATAAATATTTATTTAAGAAGAAAATTACAGATTTTTTTCTGATAAATTCAAATTAGACTTAAATATTTTCTTTAATAATTTAAATTTTTTTCATATTCATTTCTATAATTTTTTAAATTTTAGTCCTTATAAAATATGTTTATTTTTTTTTATCTATAAAGTGTTTTAAATAGCGTTTTAAATATTCAAAAAATGTTATTTAATTTTGAAGATGGAAAACAAAAAATATACATTTATAAATTTTTTTACAAGAACAAAATTGAAAAAATATTAAATTAGAAAGACAAAAAATATATTTAAGTCTTAAAATTAATTTATTTATATTATGTATTTTTTTATTAATTGTTAATAGGAAAATTTAAATTTACTACTTTTATATTTTTTTTCATCATGAACCAATCTTATAACTTGAGTTTTGATTGGATAAGTAAATTTGTAAAATGAATACAATATATAACGCTAAATTATTCAAGTTCTCAATATACAATTATATTATATATTAAAAAAAATTCTACAATGATTTAACTTAGTTTGAACAAAGTCATCTCTCGTATAAGATATATGTATGTAGTTTTAAGAAGAAAAAAAATGTAACAGCTATTAGTAGTTAAGCTAATGAAGCCGTAAATGCATGTTGATTATTATAATTTAAGAAGAAATTTGACAAACTTGTATTAATTAGTGACATCTATTCCCCTAAACGTAAGTTATTAAATACTAGTTGGTCGTTGAAGCCGTTGTTGCATGTAGCGAGGGCAAGATTGAGAAAGGTGAAGTTTGAACATCCCAACAATCATCGAAAAATAATCATTTGCTACAATATTTTTAGAGAAAAAAGTTATATATTGTGTGAAAAATTTTATTCAATCATCATATTATAATCTATTATATATGTGATAAATTTATTAATTTTAAAACAATGTAAATTATAATTTATGATTAAATTATTATGTAAAATTATTTTACACATTTAAACATTAAACTCTTATTTTTATTAGTCCATGCTTATATGTTTTTTTAATAAGAATTAAACTATTTATATAATTATTATGAATTTACATTAAAACTAAAATATGTTAGACTAATACAATATGATGTAATAATAGTAATTATACCCTCTCAAAAAAATATGTAATAATCTTATATATCCATTTTTCAAATCATAGAATTATATTTTCATATAATTTATTATTGACATAAATTCACAATATTTTACTAATAATTTAATTTAATTAAATAAAATCTATAGCTGTGAAGACACGTTTAGTGAAAACGGTTACTATATATATATATATATAGTAAATAAAACTTTTCTCTAATATTACTTTTTTAGATGAAATCAAATATATCACCATAAGATTTATATTAGTTTTATTTAAAAATATATTAAAATAAAATAAATTTATATGTTCTTTTTTCTTTCTTTCTTTTCTATCTCATCCTAAAGACGGACATCTTCCTCTCTTGCTCGTTCAAAGTCCATGTTATAACACTGAACAAATAGAAGTATATACAATGTGGCAATGCAAGTAAACAACAAACATCAAGATAAAATGTCAGATATATATGTATATGTAAAGAATAAGACAACACAAAGTAGCATAGACTTGCTATATCGCTATCAACGGTCAAAATCAACCGCATGTCTATAAATAAAGAAAAAACGAAAGAATTTCTTACTGTATGTTTTCTTTATAATCAATTAAGTTTTGCGAATACTATTTGGTTAATATGGTGTGGGGTTATAAAACTTAATTAATAAATATTTCTATTTTTATAAGCCAAACTAGTAGGTGTTGATAGGTGGGAAAAGTGTGTTATTTACGTACACTGTAATTGGTGAAAATAATAATAAATGTAATATTTTTAAATAGTATTAATTTATTAATAACAAAAACGAAACAGCATGCAATCTATAAATAAAGAAAAACGAATTTCAAATGGTAGGTTTTCTTTATATACTAGTTATTAAATACATCTATTCCCCTAAAGGTAAGTTATTAAATACTAGTGTGATAAACCATTTGGTACGTTTTCTTTGTCAACAATCTATAAATAAAGAAAAACGAAAGAATCTCAAATGGTGGATTTTTCTTTATAATCAATGAAGTTTTGCGAATACTATTTCGTTAATATTGTTGAATACTATTTCGTTAATATTGTTGAAGATTGAATTTGAATTTGAATCATTATTACTCTTAAATAGGAACATATTGTTAAAATAGACTAGATAAGAAAAGAAGTTTGAATTATTATTTCCTAATATTGTGCTCAGGTTATTAACATTACTTGTATAAATATACATCATTCAAGATGTGAAATATGAATGAAAGAGAAGTTATTATCTCATACTGAGTTTTAACATGATATCATAGATTGATTACGATCCTGAAATAAAAGTCACATATTGCTCCCTTTTTATTTTTAACATACCCGTCTTTTCTTCCCTCTTTCTACCTGATCTTCATCCAATCACCCCAATTCTTGATTTTTCAATCCCTAATTCCCAAATTTTTACACATGGAGAGTCCAACCCCAACCTCTAACACCACTTCTTCTTCCAACATCATCATCCAACAAGATAGCTCATCTTTTCCCATCTCCGTCATTCTCGATGACTCCAACTACCATCTTTGGTCCCAATTGATGGACATGCGAATCAGTGCGAGAAACAAATCTGGTTATCTCACCGGAAATACGAAGAAACCCCCGTCTGATGATCATGTGTGTGATACCTGGGTCACTGAAAATAAACATGTGGAAAGTTGGCTTATTGACTCTATGAGCCAGCTATTGATGCAATAGTTCATTCGCCTTGACTCTACCCACGACATTTGGGATGCTCCTCGTCCCATGTTCTATGATGGTTTCAATGAATCTTGTCTTTTTGAATTGAATCAAAGGTCCTTCAATACCAAACAACATGGCCGACCTCTCCCTACCTACTACAACAAACTTATCTCTATCTTTCAAGAGATCGATCACCATATGTCATCCCCAACAACCACTAATCACGATGTGGTCCACATGCATTCCTCCATGGGTCGTATGCGCGTCTGCATCTTTCTCAATGGATTAGACTCTAATTTTGACCAGTTCTGTGGCGAGATTCTTCGTAAAGATCCTAAATTGGATCTTGAGAGCACATATGCGTATGTCCGTCGTGAACATCAGTAGCATATCACGATAGGCCACCATGCCACTACATCGGATTCTTCATCTCTGTTAACTCATGATCTTCATCCCTCCTTTGTGCATCCTCCTTCCAAACCTTGTAAGGACGCTATCTCTAGCAAGCCTCTTGTGTGTGCTCATTGTGGTGATTCTGGTCACTCCAAGAATCGTTGTTATGAAATCATTGGATACCCAGATTGGTGGGACTTCACCAAACGTCCTCACCGGAAAGTAGCATCCAAAGCTCTTCAGTCTTCCTTTGATAATGGTGCATCCTCCTTTATCCCTCAAGCTAATGTTGTATATGAAGTTATTCTAGGTAAAACCTTTGCTTTCTCTGCTCAATCTGGGAATTATACTTGGATAATTGATAATAGAGCGTCAGATCATATGATTCATGATGCTTTTATTTTGACACATTCTTCTCCTTGCAATAAATCCACCATAACCATTGCTAATGATAGTTTTTCCTCTATTACTTGTCAGGGTACCATTACTTTGTCTAAAACTCTTACTCTCCATTCTGTTCTCGAAGTTCTCTCTCTTGATTTTAACTTGTTATATGTTAATCAACTAACATCACAACTTAATTGCACTGTGGTTTTTTGGCCTACTTTTTGTGTCTTTCAGGAAGTCCAGACCCAGGTGATTCTTGGTTATGGAGTTAAACATGACAATCTCTACTTTTTGGAGGTCTCTGATAGTAACACTGACTTGCATTGTAGGGCCTTTGCTACTTCCACTCTGGACCCTCTCTATTCTGTTGTTTGGCTTTGGCATAAGACTTAGACATGTTTCCTTTGGTTATCTTCAAATATTGTTTCCCCATTATTTTCTAAAAATAAATCCTTTGAATTTCAATGTCCTACTTGTGAAATGGATAAAAGCCATTGAATTCCTTTTTATCCTAGTTTCAATAAAAGTTGTATCCCATTTCAAGTTATTCATTCTGATGTTAGGGGACCTGCTAAAGTCTCTTCCTTCTCTCATTCTTATTACTATGTATCCTTTATTGATGAATGTACTTGAATGGTTTGGATATCATTACTTAAGCATAAAAATGAAGTTTTCTCTGCCTTTCAGAAATTTTACAACATGGTTCACACCCACTTTAATACTGCAATCCAGATTCTTCAATCCGATAATGGTCTCGAATATAAGAATAGACCCTTCTCTGACTTCTTGGACTCCAAAGGAATAAAACATCAAACCTCTTGCCCATATACACCTCAGCAAAATGGACTTGCTGAGAAAGAAAATACAAACTATTAGAGATAGTTCGAGCCTCCTTATATGATATGCATGTTTCTTCTCGTTATCAGGGAGAGGCAGTCCTCTCAGTTGTTGATCTTGTGAACTGCATTCCTTCTAGTGCCCTGAATTTCCTCACCCCTCAACAGAAACTTGAAACATTCTTCTCTATCCCACATGTCCTGAATCTTGAACCAAGAATCTTTAGCTGTACTACTTATGTCCATGTCCCTAAAGCTCTTCACAACAAGCTTGATCCTTGTGCTACTAAGTGTATCTTTGTTTGATACTTTGACCTACAAAAGGGATATCGTTGCTTTGATCCTAAGTCCCATAAAATGCATGTCACTCTTGAAGTATCCTTTCGGGAATCTGAACCCTTTTATTTAGGGGGAGTTACCCATTCTTCTTCTTAGGGGGAGAAATAACACATTGGAGAAGAAGAATTGTGGTTGTCTACTTTTGAGGTCCTTGCTCCACCATCTTCCCCCACTCTAAAAAGTCCTACAAACACAAATCCTACCTATATTTCTTCACCTGATATCCCCTTTAATATGGTCAAAGTACAAATCTCACTAATGAAATTCATCATCCACTAAATGAGACACCAAGTCTACCTCACATAATCGAAGCACTTGTTGCGGACTATCCTGAAGCATCTCCTAAACCTATTGTTAAGGTAATTTTTGTTCTCAATATAGATCATCTAATTCCTACTTCTTCTAGCAATCATAGTACTCAAATCAGAAAGTCAGAAAGGAAAACTAAAGGTATACCAAAAGTAGTTTATGAACCAGACCTGAAAATGAAAGTTAAATATCCCATTAGCAGTTTTGTGTCATCTAACATATTATCTGAATCATATGCTCTAGCAGTTGATCAATTATCTACTGTATCCATTCTTAGTAGTGTGTAGGAAAAGCTTCGGAAGATCCTAGATGGAAGAAAGCAATGAATACCAAAATGGAGGCACTTCAAAATAATGAAACTTGGAAGATAACATCTTTACCAAATGGAAAGAAGACTATAGGGTGCAAATGGGTTTATACAGTGAAGCTGAATTCAGATGGAAGCATTGATAGATACAAGGCAAGACTTGTGGCAAAGGGATATACACAAAAGTATGGAGTTGGCTATCAAGATACATTTGCTCCAATGACTAAACTCAACACAATTCGAATCCTAATATCCATAGCAGTTAATAGAGATTGTCCCTTGAAGCAATTTGATGTAAAAAATGCTTTTTTGAATGGTGAGTTAGAAGAAGAGGTCTACATGGAGGTTCCACCAGGAGTACAACTAGCACCATCAAAGGAAAATGTTGTCTGCAAGTTAAATAAGGCTTTAAATGGCCTTAAACAGTCACCTAGGGCATGGTTTGGTAGGTTGTCTATGGTAATGAAAAGTTTGGGTATAAGCAAAGCAATTCAGATCACACCTTATTCATAAAACACAACAAAGGTATGGTGGTCATACTCATTGTCTATATGGATGATATGGTGTTAACAGGGGATGATGAGGAAGAACTGAAGTCACTTGAGAAGAGACTAGCTGCTGAATTTGAAATGAAGGATCTGGGTCAACTAAGACACTTTCTTGGAATAGAAATTGCAAGATCAAAGAAAGGCATATTTCTGTCTCAGAGAAAGTATATCTTGGATCTGTTATCCGAGACTGGGATGCTGGCCTACAAACCAGCCAACAAACTAATTGAGATGACCATTCTCTTGGAGTTTATCCAGATCAAGTAGATACAAATAAGGGTCGATACCAGAGGTTAATTGGAAAGTTAACATATTTATCACACACTAGACCTCACATTGCCTATTCTGTGAGCATTGTAAGTAGATTCATGCATTCCCCTAGTGAAGAACATCTCAAAGTTGTATACTGTATTCTCGGATATCTTAAGGATTCACTAGGAAAAGGTCAATTATTTTCAAAAAATAATTGAACCTGCATTGAAGGGTACAAAAACTTAGATTGGGTTGGGGATCAAACTACTAGGCAATCAACTTCATGATATTTTATATTTGTAGAAGGCAATTTAGTCACATGGAGGGTTAAGAAACAAAAGGTAGTGGCTAGGTCCAGCACTGAGGCTGAATTCAGAGGTATAACTTATGGAATTTGTGAATTACTGTGGATTAAGAGCATATTGGCTGATTTCGAAATTAAATACGATCAACCAATGAATTTGTTTTGCGATAACAAAGCTGCTATAGAAATTGCACATAACCCAATTGAACACGATAGAACCAAAAATATTGAAGTGGATAGACATTTTATTAAGGAAAAGCTAGAGAATCATATCATTCAAACTCCATATGTTCGATATGAAGATCAACTTGCCTATGTATTACCAAAAGTTGTCTCAGGAAAAATATTTGAAGAAGTGTTTGACATGTTGAACATGACCAATATTCATGCACCAACTTGAGGGGAGTGTTGAAGATAAAATTTAAATTTGAATTATTGTTGTTATTAGATAAGAAGAAGCTTGAATTATTATTTCCTAATATTGTGGTCAGATTGTTAACATTATTTGTATAAATATGTCTCATTTAAGATGTGAAATATGAATGAAAGAGAAATTATTCTCCCATAATGATTTTTAACAAATATGGTATGGGATTATAAAATCTAATAAATATTTTTTTTATAAGCCAAACTAGTAAGTGTTAATATATATGTAGGAAACGTGTTAGTTACACTGTAATCGGTGAAAATATTAATAAATGTAACACTTTAAAATTATATCAAATTATTAATAACAAAAAAATATAAAAGTACGAAGATACGAGGGCAATAGGTAGAAGCATTATTGCTTTTTTAGCAGCCCTAGCCTTGAAAGAAATGTTGATTCTTCGTTTAAGAAACGCAGACATATAGGAAAGTTCTTTAATTTCTTTCTTTGCTTATATTTACCAAGTCAACTTGTTCTTGTTCGAGTTGGTAAGGTAACATTACTTCAAACACACATAAAATACTTTTTTTTTTTTAAATAAAAGGAATAAAAGAACATTAAAGCAACGCTTTTAGATTTTACGAAAATACTTATTAGCATTTTTTTTTATTTTGAGTCTGAAATTTCTTTATACTTATTTTTCATTGAATTATATATTCAATTATTAATGAAATATTATTTCTAACATAAATATTTGAGAAGGAAAAATTCTTTTAATAATATGTTAATATAGTAATTTAGTGAAAATTCTATATACAATAAATCAAATATAAACTATTTTAAAAACATTTTCACTCTTATAAATGCTACTTATATAGATTGAATACTCATTTTAGGGGAAATACAACAGTCCAAAACTTAATTTTAAAATTTGTTCTTCATTTATCTTTTTTTACGCACTTCATTTATCTTCTTTTGTCATGAGTTTAGTGATCTAAGTCAATGAGTTTAGTGTGATAATCACTCTTAAACACCAATTTTAGAAATTAATTAAAATACCATAATGTAATATAATTCGTATAAAATGTCTTTTTTTTTTCCTCTAGACCACTGATATTCTCTGTTGCATACACATTCATGTTGAGTTGGTAGTACCACTATGAATAATAAAAATTTTCTTTTTAAGTATTTAATGTAATTATATATCAAAATTTAAACTAACAAACCTATGATTAAACTGAAATAATTTTATATTAGTTGATCTAAGCATTTGATGGTTCATATAAAACATCATTTTTTTATGAAATTACATTTAATCTAGAAATTGAACGAGATGATATATATGTTTAAATGTTACTTTGTTAGACCCGTTTGCTATTTTGATAATATAAGTGTAATTAATGACTCAATTTTATCTAATTTAGATTAGAGAAAAAAGTTAAGCATTAATAGTGTAAAAAGTTTTACACCATCATCCCATTACAATCATCATATATGATAAATTTATTGACTTTTAAAAT
>PYAF01002109.1:1013774-1045490 GCA_007407185.1 Glycine tomentella
AAAATAATAAATCTCTCACTCATTTATTAAATAGAATCATTTCCACACAAAAAATCATTTCCTACAGTATTTTTTCCAAAAAAAAATAATATCTCTCTTTTTTTGAAAAAAATATTTAAATTACATAATTATATTTATGGACTTTTTATTTCCTATAGTATTTTACCTCCAAAAAATAATAATTTTCCTACTTCTGAAAAATAACATTGGAAATGAAAATTATTTTTGGCATTTCCTATAACTTTTACTATCTCATCATTATTTTTGAAATAGGAAAAATTATTTGTTTTGGTGGGAAAATATTATAGCAAATAAAAAATTGATGAATATAATTATGGTATTTAAATAATTTTTTGATTTTTTTTCAGAAATGGAAATTATTTTTTGAGGAAATAATATTATAGTAAATGAATCTATTTAATAAATGAGAGAGATATTTATTATTTTGTTTGAAAATGAATCTATTAATTTTAAAAGGAAAAAATAAATAATTTAAAAAATCATTAAAAATAAGTATTAATCTAAGTTAGTTCAAATTGAATAATTAATTATTTTTATTGCGTGCAATGTTGCACACTTAGAAAAATCATTTGGAAAATTCTACCTTTGTTTATATAGGCAAGTCTATGTAATATAAAGCTAGATTTGAATAATAAAAACTATTTATAAGTTTTTAACATTTTTTTCTTAAGAATGTATAAGTTTTTAACTTGGTGCTTATTGCGCTGCTGAAAATGTACAACTTATCTAAGTCGTTTCCTTTGTAATGCCCTGTCTTGATTTTCTTTTTTTACTGAATTCCTTGTCTTGATTGCTCATTTGTTCATGTGATATTTGCTGTGAATGTCTTGACATAATTTCTAATGAGTTGTATGGTCATATAAACTTTTAAACGATAAATTGTTTGACAGAAAGATTGACTTTAAAATAAATCACGCACTTTTAAATTAGAAGCATCAGTGCTGTGAGTCATCAAATAAAAATCGTTCAATTGAATATTTGACTTTATTTCATACAAATCGTTATTTATTCGATACACAACTAATGTGTGTGATAAGGAAACTGATTCCAAGCATTTACAGATTCATAAACTGGAATGATTAAAGAAAGATTAGACAATTTGTCATTTTTTTTTATCCATGAAAAAAACTCATTTATCATAAAGTTTACAAACAATTCACATACACCACATATTTTTTTTTATAGACAATTCAGATTCCATTATTTTATATGTATATTTTAAGTTAAATTTATTGACATAAAATATAAGTTATTTAATTTTCATTCAATAATTATAATTAACCGAATGTGTGAATGCCAGTCCGTGAGTATTAACCTCTCCCCCATAGTAATTTGGAAGGATAAGTAAAACTAAGTATGATTTAGGATGAACTCTTCCTTTAACCCTCTAATTCCTCAAACTAAGGATGGATTATCATTTTCAACTGCTTTTTTTAAGTTTTTATTTTTATATAATTATTTTTCTAATCATCCATCTCTTTCAATTTATCTTTATTTATTGTAATTTAAAATTTAATATATATTTTTAAAATTATCAATAATTAAAGATAATTTTACAGTATAATTTAAATTATCTAATTATAAATATAAAATAAAATAATTATTATGTTGTTTATCAGAAGATAAAATAATTTTTCAACTTTTTTTAATAAGTGTATATTATTATATAATAGGGGATTCAGTGATTGATATAATCAACGCCGGATAAGACTATTGATGTAAAATTGAAATAGTTGATCCAGGAGGGCAAGGTGGACCCATGGCTTTCTCTTTCTCACCGTGATTCCAAAGAAAAAAAAAAACAAAAAAAACGCCGCTGATGAAAATCGCGGATCGCGCGGGGTCAAATCCGTCATTTCGGAAACCTGGAGGTGCTATTTAATTTTGGATTTCTAAAGAGCGAGAGAGAATGAGAGATGGTGTCGTGAATTAGACAAAGCAAACCTGAATGCCGCACCGTTCAATAGTCCATTCTTGAAACAATGGCTGAGGAACATCTTAGCCCTACTACGCTACTTCTTTTTCTCGATCTTCTTCAATAATCAACCATCTCATCCTCCGCAGCATTGTTGTCGTTGTTCCGCTTTCGCGTTGTTGCGGTTAAGTTCCTTTCTGTGTGGGGCCGGGTCGCATGAATGTTGGGGAGGGGACATTTTCTTCTTTTTTGTTTTTGTTTTTTTGTTTTCTTACGGTGGAAGTTATTTTCTTCTTCTTCTTCTTCTTCTTCTTCTTCTTCTTTATTGCATGCTATAACCGTTTGTTTTTTTTGTTTGTTAATAATCCTTTGCAGGTTCGTTGCGATGGGCGAGGTGGGGAAGATACTGTACATAGTGGTGGTTGACGACTCCGAGAAGAAAGAGTCCTTTCGCTACTCGCGTCCCGTTCTGCAGAGCACGCTCCAGCTCATGGGATGCAAAGCGCGTCACGCCTTCAAGGTGCTTTTTTACTTTTTATTTTCGATTCGCCATCCAAATTATTCTTCTTTCATGATTTCGGATTCGTATATGTCCATACTTTCGAATAATCTCCCAGCTTTTCTTTGTTTGTTTATTCTTTGATCACCGTTTAATGGTTGCAAAGTATTCATTGGTTTTTCTAATCAGTAATCTTCGTCAGGAACCTTGTCCTAGAGGAGTCCCTTTTCTTAATCATGTTTTTTCCATCGATAATGCTCGAATCCGATCTCGGGGGTTTTATTACCATTTAGTTGAGTTTTATTAACTCTTTCTCGTAATTTAAAAGACTTTGTTAATAGATATGTATAAATTGGTGAGGGTGATGGACACATGGTTATTCTGGATCATTCTTCCGGACCATATGATAATTTCTTGTATTTTAGGTTGGTGATCTATATTCAGGTTCTGGATTTGAGGGACTCTAGTGGAAATTTTGAGGACTGTTTTTTTTGTTCTGTTTTGTTGGGGGAGGGGTCTTTTTTACCTTGTTGACCGGAAGTAGTTTGACCTGTTTGTTCTTTTGCTTTGCCCGTTTCACATTTTCTGGTCCACGATTGTGATTAGTTTTGTCTTCTTTTCGGTTCGTGTTTACTTTGACTGCTTTGCATTTGGTTCTGGGTTTTTTTTTATTCAACGGCGTATGGAGACAAGAAAGGGTTTAGCATGCGTTTGAAATTTGTTAAGAAATGGAGAAACTGTGTTTCTTGTATTATTTTGACAAGGTAAACCCATACTTCGTCAATGCAGTGGATAACTTGGCAAACCATTGACGAGATGCTTTTCTAAGTCCATAGATTGACTTATTTAACTTCATGCAAATCTCCATGTAAAAAGGCATTTGTCACATCCAACTGAGATTAGTCCCACGTTTTGCAGCAGCTACAATTAAGAGGCATCTAACAGTACCGTACCGGGGCTAATGTCTTTGTGAATCAAAACCTTCAACTTGCGTATAACCCTTGGCAACAAAGCGACCTTTATAGCCTTAATTATGTACACCCATTTCGACCCAACAGGCTTCTTACCAACTGGGATTGACATTAGGGACCAAGTAATTATTGTTTTGCAATGCCATGAGCTCGATATCCATTGCTCGACTCCAATTGGGATCCGTTTGTGCTTGACTCCAATTGGGATCTGTTTGTGCTTGAGAAAAAGGTTTTAGCCTCATCTTGAGTGGAGATGGCTGAGAGAAAAACTTGGTGTGAATGGGAAAAACGTGAATAAGATAGGTGTACCTGACGATTCTGAATTAGAGGCAGGTGCATTAGAGGATACTACTCTAGGAAGATTGTACTAACAATCATTAAGATGCTGTCTATCACGGTGTAGTCTTGCATCAATATTCAACCTTTTTTTTATTCATTTTATTTAATTATGTTTTAGTGAGAGATGATGCATTCAAAGTGTACTATTGTAGTTAAATATTGGGTTACTACTGTGGCTCAAACTTTGAATTTTCTTTTTCTACCTCTATTCATTTGAATGGAATGAGATTTGAATTTTAACAAGATGTGGCCAAGTTGGAGAGAAAAAATGCATTTTTATCAAATATAATCTTTAATCCTACAACCAATCATGGTAGGTCCTTATTTGATAAAGAAAACTTGTCTTTACTGCTCTATCATGATCATATCTTGTTACTTAACAATAGAAAGGATACCAATTCATGGATCATGGTTGGTTATCTTTATTCAATTATAAAGGGAAATATATATTGATTGGAAAGTCTTTGTTCCGTGTTAAGAACCATCAACCTAAGATGAAGTGTGGATACAACAGAAGACATAGACATGACATGGATATTGAGATTTGTCTTACTTCTAAAGTTATAAGATACAGAATTGTTCGGTACTACAACATATATTAATATAAGATTAGTTATTGCGTATATCTTAATGAAATAGAAATGCTATGTTTTATAAAGTTTAAGGACCAAATTCATCAATATAAAAATCCATGGATCTTGACCATGTTTGACCGAAAGTTTAGGGATTAAAAACACATTTTTTTGTACTATTATTTATCTACCAATTGTTATGGTACCCTGCCAGTATTGGAACAAACATTTTAAAGAAAAATAACAAATAATGTAAGATGCAGACTAGAGGCATTGTTGATGTTTGATGAGTATTTGACATGGATAAGGGCTTAATACCAACATGATAGACATGGATATTTGATATACAATGTGTTTTTTGGTTATTAGTTTATGGCATCTTTTAATGAACTTTTACTGGTTAATTCTTACATGTCTTGAACAGAGACCATGTATAACATCAAAATTTTTCTAAAACATTATTCTGACTGTGTTTTTCATTTTCCTCTTATCAGATAAGCCAAAGAGTTTTTGAACAAACAAGGAAAGAGAATTCTACTGATATTTTGAAGCCAGATGCAGAGGCTTTATCAGGTTTTGATGCTTTCAAGAGGAATTTTGTGAAGAAAGATGGTAGGAGTGTACCATTTGAGTTGTACAAAAGGCGCACATCTGCATTTGTTCGGAGAGAAACTTTTCTAGATATTGCCTGTGATGCTCTAGCAGAGTACAAGTATGTGGGTCCTAACCAGAGAGCAGACTTGGTATTAGCCTGCAGGTACTGCATTGTTTATGTTTATTCCTTTATGGGGTTATGATCTACAGTAACCTTAATTGAAGGGGGAAAATAATTCTGACTACTTGTAGCATATGCTCTCTTGTAATGGAATTTATTAATTCTGACCACTTGTAGTATATGCTCGCTTTTAATGGAATTTATTAAGTTGTATGATTTGATAGGGTTTGCCATGGTTTCCATTTTATTGATCAAGATGTTCTAGTAGTTGTACCATGTTCTTACTTAGCATGATGTATTTATTGAATTTGGATTATATATGTTTGATTGGGCATTTTGCTTTAGGTGTTATAATGTCATAAATTTTGAAAATGTCAATAGATATCTACTAATAAAATATTGTGATTTACTGATTTTCATGGATTTTCATTGTATGTCTTGTGAATTGTATTAGGGGGCTTCCTAATCATTTATCTTTTTGTCTTGCCTGCAAAATATGTTGTGCCTCTCTTCTCGAAATTGTTGGTGAACTCTCAGAATTTGACATCTTTATGTTTGAAATACAACAGTTTGGTTTAATGAGGAATGTGAGTATCCTTCCCAGAAATTTGAAGAACGGAGGATGGTAGATCTGAGTTTTCAAAACAACTTGCATACTGATTTGGTTCTAGTTACCTGATTAAAACCATACCTCTTCATTTTCTGAATAATTGTTTTTGTAAATGTTTTCTTCTTCCACTTCTGGTTTTATTTCCATACTTAGAAAATCTATGACTGAACATTCAATTGTCCCTTAATAGTTGTTTTGGAAGATTCTTTTTTTTCTATCCTAAGTGAATTACTAAGCTTTAACATGAAGTACAACATACAGCATGCTGATAAGTGATATTTGTAGCACCAAAAAGTTTACTTTACATTTTATACTTAACACGAGGAGTGTTTTTTCTTCAAAATATGGTGCAACTTACCCTCTTATATTTATGATGATTTTCTTTGGTTGCAGGATCCGTGAAAGGAAAGAGTCGGTGACAGTGTTACTGTGTGGCACTAGTGGCTGTGGCAAATCTACACTGTCCGCATTGCTGGTATCTTGACAAAGAGAAACAGTTGTTTGTTTTTCAAATGCGAAAAATCTAGTTTTTACTTATTGTGGTAGGATATATATGTGAGTAAGTTGAAAATGAGTAATATTTATACCTTACAGTTTGATAACTATCATTTATATCTTCACTTCAGGGAAGTAGGTTAGGAATCACGACGGTGGTATCGACCGATTCTATTCGGCACATGATGAGAAGTTTTGCTAACGAGAAAGAAAACCCCCTGTTGTGGGCTTCTACGTACCATGCAGGGGAATGTTTGGACCCTGTTGCTGTTGCAGAAGCAAAGGCTAGAAGGAAAGCAAAAAAGTTGGCTGGTGTGTCACATTCAGTTTCCAAGGAAGACGTAACTGAGGGTGACAATTCTAGCAAATCTGATGTTAGGACGTTGGAGACGAGCTCTGGTCCTACTGAACTGCTAAGTCCAAAACAAATGGCTATTGAAGGATTCAAGGCACAGAGTGAGATGGTGATTGACAGTCTTGATAGGCTAATCACTGCATGGGAAGAACGAAAAGAGTCAGTTGTCGTGGAGGGAGTTCACTTGAGCCTCAACTTTGTTGTATGTTTGATTTTCATTATTGTGTCCTTCACTATTTCTTTTCTTATGGATGCCAATTTATTTTTTTCATTAGATAGCAATAAAAGCTTGAATACTCATGCAGATGGGGCTCATGAAGAAACATCCTTCAATTATACCATTCATGATACACATTACAAATGAGGATAAGCACTTGGAAAGATTTGCTGTACGTGCAAAGTATATGACACTGGACCCAGCTAAAAACAAGTATGTGAAGTACATCAGAAACATCAGAACAATCCAGGAGTATCTCTGCAAGCGTGCTGAAAAACATTTAGTTCCCAGAATAAACAATACCAATGTTGACAAGAGTGTAGCAGCCATTCATGCAACAGTGTTCAGCTGTCTTCGAAGGCGTGAGATTGGGGAACAACTATATGATCCTGTTAGAAATACTGTGACAGTTGTTTATGAGGAATATAGAAATCAATGTGCAGCCAATTCTTTGAACTCAAAAGGAATGTTTCAACTGATCCAAAGAAAAGGTTCTTCAAGGAATCTGATGGCTCTTGTTAATGATGATGGATCTGTGGCAAAGGCTTGGCCTGTTAATTTAGTTGACTGTAATGGGAAGCCTGTATGGTGCCATGGACCTGAGAATGGAGTTGGACATCCAATGTATGGTCCCTTAAGAATTGGCAAGGCAGAACCTGTAAATCTTCAGTTTGGTTTTTATGGGATCAGTGCATGGCCAAGTGATGGTGGCACTAGTCGTGCTGGAAGTGTTGATGAGTCTAGAGCCGATGGGACTGATACCGGCAGTAGATATGTATCCTCTTGCTGTAGCTCGCCAAGGATGTCGGATGTTGCTGCAAAGGAGGTAAATTTGAACTTTTTTTTCATAATTAATGGCTTGTTATTGTCAATGGTGATAATATTGGATAAGACAAATCATTTGTTGATTTTATTTTTTATTTTTGTATTTTTTTTTTAGCTCAAGGAAGACTTCTCAGTGCATGGTAGTGATGAAGAGATTGACTATCAACCAGAGGTGGGCAGTGACGAGGATTTCAGTGATGATGGCGAGAAACATGCCCTTGAAGAGGTAGACTTCTGTTTTCATGTTTTAACTCATTTACCTATATGTATATGTAATGAAATTTTCCGCACAGTAGAATTTCAAGTCTTTTGGGTTGATTTTGGTGTTGGCCTTGCTAGCAACAGCAATGAATCTACAATGAATGTGTTTGGACAAGCGTTAATAAAATTTATTTTGAAATGATTTGATTTATGATTGAATGTTTTTATTCTAAAACCAAGTTAACAGTAGAATACAATATAAAATCTTTGTTCTAATGTAAAAACTATTGTTACTTTAATTCAACATTAGGTTTTAACCCAAAATATTTTTTTTAAGGAGAAATCGAACATGTGAATATTTACTTAAAATTACTTTAATTGGCATTCCAATGTGCTTCTGAGTAATTCATGGAACTTAACACGCACAATGTTGTTTTTTCCATGATGGTGAGTTATCAATTGGAAATGAATTGATGCTAATCTCAATTGAGTTAGTGGTATGTAGTAAACAAGAGTCCTTGGTAACTTCTAATGTTTTCAATTGCTTTGCAGGTAGGATCAGTTGATGAGGAATCAACAAAATCTGATGAAGAGTACGATGATCTTGCGATGCAAGACGTGCTGGAAAGTGGATATTGGTCAGATGATGAAGAGTATAGAATCAGGGTAGATGGTGTTTCCGGTGAACTTGGAACTAAGATGCATGGGGGGTACAAGTATCGTCGGAACCTGGATCTTTTCCTTAGAAGTAGAAGCGAGTTGGCAGAGCCACTATGTTCTTATTCTTCTTTGCTCGTGGAAAAGAATGAGAGGAAATCCAAATTAAGAACACGTTCTCTTAGTATTCCTGCTTTAGGAAAGCATCGTTCAGCAGTGAATGATCCCATCCTTTCTGGTGCTCCTCAGAGGTAGCACTACTTACTTCCCCCTTCAACAATTCTCGTAATGATCAAATCTTTTTAGTGTTTTTTTGGTTAACTATATCTTACGATGTCCCATGTGTATATAGTAGAGCGTTCAAAACCTTCCTGGTCTTGTAGTTATTTCGTTGCTTTGATATGGATGAATCAATGTTTTGACATTTTTCTAAAGATGTATAGAAAGAAATGCAACATCGCCCTTATCTCTTGAATCATGAAGACTCTCCAATGAATCGAGTGTTCATGGTTAAGTTTATTGTGATTTTGCTTATTTAGATTTAGATTTTTGTTGGGTAACAGGGTAACAAAATAATATTTCACAACTAAAATTAAATGAGAAAAAAATAAGAATTGACAATATATTTGAATACATAGGATGGAATAATTATACACAATCACAGCAAGACTAGAGAAATATTTTTGCTTAGTAGAAAAAAATTACAGCCTCTTTTTAAATACAAAGAGAGAATAATGATGCAATCTTTCTTAGATATACACTCTCTGTATGGTAGGAAAATTCTCATAAATCTTCCCCTTAAAATGGGATGCATAGATGAGCAAAATGGCTTGTTATTATTGGCAAATAATTGTGTATATATTGAATGCCACGGCAAAATTTCTATGCTCCAACCAATTTTACAGGCCTAGCTCTGTAGAGGTAAATTTTACTACATGCTATTTTTGACTTTTTATGCCACAAAAGTGAGTTTACCATTTGGTGGTTTCATAATTTTAAGATAGATGGTTAGATTTTTATACTTTTAATTAGTTAGAATATTTTAAATATAATTATTATAAAAGTCTAATAATTTATAATTTGATAATAATTAAAAAAACTATTAGTGTAATTTAGTGCTTGTAATCAATGTTTTCAATTTATATAGGTATTATTTATTATTTATTAATCATATAACTAATTGAGATATAACTATTTTTTGATAAAAAAAACTAGTTTTTTAGTCCACAAGACTGCCCATAGGCCGAAACAAACACAAACTATCTGTAAAAAATTACAGCTGACGAATCCGTCAGCCAATTGATTTGGACAATTAAAATATGACAGAACAAGAAAAAGTTCAATAATTCATTAAAAAGCAGTGATTGACGTACCACTTTATGATAATAACTATCCATTCGACCACGGCTTATGTGGAATAAAATATATTATTATATTATTTTATATTTAATAAAAGAAAAAGAAAATGAAAAAGGGAGAATTGAACCGTTTAGGGTAGAATGTTTCTCTCTCTCCTTTGTGTGTATTCATTGTTCTTCCATCTCTATTGTGCCTTCACCCAGATAGTTCCTCCTTCTCCATTGTGCGTTGATTTCACCTTCCTAACTTTTAGTGACACATAGCAAAGGATTAAAAGAGAGAAGAGATCATCACTCAATTAGAAGATCTGAAATCTTTGTTTCGTTCCACTCTGTTTGAACTTATGGTACCGATCGAAACTTTGTTCAACATTAGGCGTCGAAGGTGGTTCATCTAAAGCTATTTTTGCTACTGCATCCCGTTCTATTAGTCTCATCTCGTCTAAACCCTCGTTGCGATTTGAATGTTGTCCAATGTTAGTTGTCAGAGGTACTTCACTTGAAACTATTGTTGTAGTTGCATTCCTCTCATGACCTAAAGGTATGTTTTTTCTTTTCTTTATGAAACTGTTGCAGAGTAATTCAAAGTGTTAACTCACGTGTGATTAGTGGTTAACTCTATTAGGTATATAATTAAGTAAAATTTTACTAATAAGTCGTTAACACTATTCATTAGAGTGGTTAACTTAGTAGTTTCTATTATGCGACTTGATATAAGTGATTTTTGTATAAATACATATGTGTAACACAAGTATTTATACAAAACTTTCAAAACTTTAGGTTTTAATTTTTTCTTATGAGACAATGGTTGTTGTGCCTGTGACAATTGTATTTGTGTGCTTCTTTAGTTGTTTGGGTTTGCAAGTATCTAGATTATAAGTTATTGTGATGAAAGTAAGGTTTTTGAGTATGAGATTTGGGAAATGTGTTGATGAGACCTCATACACCACAAAGTGCAAATGGGTTTGTGCAAGTAAAGGAGACTGTGAAATCACAAACAAATAATACACAACTTTTTTCTTATTTTAATCATTGACTTTTATCATATTGAACTTTTGATACACACTTAAAAATAGAAATTAGTACTATTTGTCTCACCCTTTGAATCAGACCATGTAAAATCTTATTCTCTTGTTTGAACATTTTTATTTTTTAAGATTTTAATACAAAGGGTAGTTGTTGTAGACTCACAAACATGACACACTTTCAAAACCTATTATGTGTATTTTTAGTTTAAAAGACCATGTTGTTTTTATGGTTTAGGCATAGGGTATGTGTGAGAATTAATATTACATAAAGTCATGTACTAATTTTGACAACTTTCATATGCAGGTGAACACAACATTGACATTGTGTAAAATGGTTGTCATGTAGATAAACCTCTTATTGTGAAGTATTTCACATAGGATTCATGAAGATGAAGACCTATTTTCTCATGATAATGATAGAATTGAGAATCTCGATTAGAAATTAATTGAATGTTATTTTGAGGAATGTGGGGCACACCATTTTCTAACCCACATACTCCCCAACTTCACGTATATAAGGGCTCATGAAAACAATGCATGGTCAAATCAAAATTAATAAATTCTCTATGTCTTTGTCTCAAATCAAGTATTTCTCTTCAACAATTTTTTTCCACACAAACATATGAAGGAGTACCAGTCAAAAGACAATAAGAAAACTTGTAAATGAAGGGGAGTGCAAGTTATTAAAGGTATAACCATACCAGTAGATTTCTAATAATCTTTTTTTACTAATATAACAAGCCTCACATTTTCTTGGCACCAGAAAAGAAAAAGTTGGGAGGTTGAGAGTGGAACAGAGCTCATATGCACTCCAAACCACAATTTGTGGGAACTAGCAAAGCAATAGAAACAAATTTTCCACCTACCATTGAACAATAAAAAATTAAAACCTTTGACAAATATGCAAAATTTCTTTAAAAAATAGGATGCAGGTATGAAAAAATATGATGCAACACATAAATATACCCAAAAAGTAGATAAGATAAGCATAAAGTTGTGGGTAAGAGATAATACACGACCAACAAAGGCTGCAGAACAACCACCTATAGGTTGGTGTCAAGCAATGCATCTAGGATTCTTGTCCATTTCAAGTTTAAAAATAAATATGGACAATATTTTAAACAAAATAATTTAAATAAACAAGACTTTATTATCAAATCTATATTCCAAATCACTCGAACAACTCAAAATCATATCCAAATGTTCGTAGAAAGCCTAACATACACATAAATCCAAAAATCAATCAAAACAAAATGCCAAAAAAGTTTGCATAAAACATAAAGTACATACAAATCGGTAAATCTCTAAAACAATACATAATGAAACACAAATAATACATACATGCGACAAAAAAACATGAAGAAACACATAATTCACATGCAGAAAGAGAACTAATAGCATAATGGATCTAGATTTAACATCTCAGCAACGTGAACAAATGAAATCAAGAAAATGTAGGTTAAAATATTTACAGTACAAAGATATAGGGTTGAGGAATTAGACTTGGATGTCACGTTCAAGGCAATAAATAAAGCTCCTAATAAGTATTTCTAACTTGGATCTTGGTCTAGCCAATATGGATTGAAATGCAGTCTCTCATTTTCGATGACGAAGATCAAAGCAAAAGGGAAAGAAATGAGTTTTCTTTACAAAAACAACCATCAATATTTTGTCCTCTTTTCACATAGCGAGGCGCTAGAATATTTGGGTCTTCTGTCCCTTTCTCCTCTTTTCAATAATTGTTTTTCATTTTAATTTTTTTTACTTTTTATTTAATTATTAAATAAAAGGATATTATATTTTAATGCCAACTCACGAGTGTCTATTGGAGGTGTGGCACTGTTAGGGTGTTCGTTTAACATTGTCCTTCATTAAATTAGTCAAACACAACTAAGATAAGATGAAATTAGTAAAAAAAATTAATTTGAATTGGTTTTTGTTGACTTTTCAAATTTTAAATATTTTATTATGAAATACTGCTAGTTTACTTTAGACAAGTATTCAATTATTTATTCGATAAGATAGTGATATATATTTTATGGCTTTTTGGTTTATACTTGACCTGACTTCTTTTATACCAAGTAGATGAAATAAAGCAAGTTGTACATTATTCTGTTCTTAAGTTTTACCTTACAGTAGTTTAATTGGAGGAAAGAAATCTAGTATATTAAATAGAAAAGAGATAATTAAAAAAATATAAAGTTTTTTAGTTTAAATGAATGGAGGAAGATAATTTAAAATACTTTTATACTCCTAGCATATGTGTCATCTAACCAAATTTAATGATTAAAATTAATACATAATCAATTAAATTGTAAGATTTAATCAACAAGTCACTTCAATTTAACTTTGCATAAGTTAATTAAAACAATAGAAAAGAAAACAAGAAGGGTTATTAATACCTCACCTCAAAGATGGTCACGAGGAGAGAAAAATAACTCTGCAAAACTGACGTATGTCAAATTTATTTTCACACTTAGGGCATCTCCAATAGGAGATCTCATTTTGGGTTCTTTAACCACCTTTTTGATGGATATGTAGTATCACATCACTCTTAAGATCTCTTAAAATTTTTACTCCAATAATAAATCTCATTTTGAAATCTTAAACCATTTTTTATAAATTACAAGAGGGACCCACATTCTAATAATTTTATTTATAATTTATTTAAAATAATTAATTATATTTTTTAATTTCAATTTTTTTCTCCTCTTTCCTTCCCCACCCACCCTTTTCGCCCTTTCAATTTCTCCTTTCTTTTTTCTTCTTTTCTCCCCCCCAACCTCCTCCTTCCCCTTGCTATTTTCTCTCACACTCCCCCACCCCTCACCCACCCTTCACGAAACCCCCACCCTCACCTTCATTCACCAGGAACCCTCACCCTCTCCTCCCTTCGACGTGACCCACCACACTCTCGTCCTTCCCATTTGTGACCATCATCTATTCTCATCAACATCATGTAGAAACAAATATGCTGCTCATCAACCCAGATCTGTCTTTTTAATATATATATATATATATATATATTTCATTTTTATTGGTTCTATTGTTCATCTCCTCCTCCCTTTCCTTTGATTTTTCCCCTTCATGGAAGTTGCTACATGCATGTCTCTATTGAACAGAGAGGCAAATTTTTTTTGGGAAAAATGCGAATCTTGGTGGTTCTTGTGGAAGAACCAAATCTCCACATGGAGATCTGGCTGTCAACTCCAATAGTGGATCTTAGGAAGATCATATCTTGAAGCTAAGATCTCTTTCCAAGAATCACTATTGGAGATGGTGTCAATCACCTCACCAAATACTTACGCACGTTTTTGACTTTGTCCCTTCTTCGTAAATCACATTTCCCAAACAAAGTGTTAATGTAACACCAATCTCTAACCTTTACAATATTTAATAGCAAGGTTTAATGAAAAAAATGATGGAAAATGTGAAGTGAATTGATTGAAAAAGGACTCGAACAAATTGGAGAAAAGATTTTAATGAAATTAAAAAATTTGAATGGTTAGGATTATTAAAATTAATTTGATTTTACTTGGCCCAAGTGTAGGATGAGTCCTTTTAATAGAATTAAGAAATATAACAATGTGTATTGAACAAGCTTGTAACTAGGACACTCGAGCTTGAATGCTACTGTAGCTTGGTCACATGAGTTGGTATGTCGACTAAAAGGAAAATCATACTTGGATAAATGAGCACATGTGAATACACTAATAGCTGAGGTTATGATCAAATAAACAAGGTATATATCTTGGTTCTATAATGCAATCATGTGGTTAAGCTCAATCTCATACTACCTCACCTCGTCAAGTGAGCTTCATTTGGGACTAGAGTATTGATGAATTCCCTACTTAGGAGATAGTACTTTCTCCTTTGACTTATGGTGCTATTAACAAAAATAACGGTCACATTTGATAATATGTAAATCATGGATCAAGGACAAGGACATGTATTGATGAAAATAATGACAACCATATTTCACACACATATACATAAAGGGAAATGATATCAATCCATTATCTAGAAATATATCTACAATTAACTACAAAATGTTATATAAAAGGGTGCACTATATCGGTAAACTTAATTCCAATTCCTATTTGAAACACCTTTAAATTCTTCTTGACTAGCTTTAAAGTATTTTTTGCATATATCATCACTCGTTGCATTAGACAGACAAATAATGTAGTAAAAAGAAAATTAAATCATCATCATCACCAACCTCTTTGAGGGTCTAGTGTCTCATATATTTGCAAGTATATGATAAATTGATGTTAAAAGAAGAAAAAATTAAGTTAAATTATAATTTTAGTTATCTTAATTTTACAAATTAGCAATTTTGTTCGCCAATTTTATGATTGGTGATTTTGGTCCTCTTACTTTTTAAATTTGACCATTTTGGTATTTCTGTCCACTTACTCTCTTGACCGATAAGCTGACAACATTATCAATCAATTGGTGAGGTGGCACACTGGGTTATTAGTGATTAATTTTGATTAACAGCTTTATTAAGTTAATTATTAATTGAATTAAAAATCACTAATTAATAAAAACACTTTTACAACATATTAGGGAATCCTAACCCACCTCATCTCAATGTTTCTCACTCACAACCCAACACATCAACTTCTTCCCCTCACTCACAATGAAAAGACAATTCCTCTTAGTGGCGGAGACACTCCTTGATCAGCAATAGCCAAAATATTACCTAAAAAATAAAATTTATAATTATTGAGTAATTGATGTAGATTTTTTTATAATAATTATATATACTTATATAATTAATTAAAATTAAAAATAAAATTTGATACTATCTAAAAATTTGACATGAACTAAATTTTTTTTCTTCCTGGATTACTTTTTCCTCTGCTACCCATTTCTCCTCAAGTTATCTTCCCCGCAATGTGATTGACGAAGCGTTGGTGCAACAAAGCTTCAGTTTTCCCTAACCTCGTCTTCAAGACACAGATCTGAAATCAAAATCCAAAAGAAATTGCACAATGAACCATTGTTAAAGGAAGTTGCAAAGGAATAAGCAGCTTAATTTTATTCACGTACGTGTGGT
Organism: Glycine tomentella; assembly: GCA_007407185.1. Lineage (NCBI taxonomy): Eukaryota > Viridiplantae > Streptophyta > Magnoliopsida > Fabales > Fabaceae > Glycine > Glycine tomentella. The sequence goes on from PYAF01002109.1 coordinate 1,029,618, forward strand.
CATTAAATAGACCTATGAAGTAACAATAACAAATACAATATATTTGGTAGTTGTACTATGAAGCCTAAGATAAAGGAAAGATGTTGATCAGCCTAAGATAAAGGAAAGATGTTGATCAGCCTAAGATAAAGGAAAGATGTTTATCAGCCTAAGATAAAGGAAAGATGTTTATCTCATGCAACTGAAATACAAAATAATAACAAAATAAAAAACTGTTAATCTTATCTTTTAATCTTATCTTAATACTCCCCCTCAAGTTGGAGCATGGAGGGAGGAGATGCCCAACTTGGACAATAAAAATTCAAAATGTTTTCTGCCAAGATCTTTAGTTAAGATGTCTGCAGGTTGAGAAGAAGTTGGAATGTACTCAGTGGATATGGTCTTGGCCATCATATGTTCTCGAACAAAATGACAATCGAGTTCAATGTATTTTGTACGCTCATGAAAAACTGGATTAGAGGCAATATGAATTGCAGATTTGCTATCACAATATAGTTTCATGGGCATTGGGTGAGCAACACCAAGATCCTGTAATAAAGCTTTGAGCCATAAAAGTTCAGAAGTAGCTGCAGCCATTGAACGATACTCAGCTTCTGCAGAGGAACGAGAAACAGTCTTTTGTTTCTTTGATTTCCAAGAGATAGGAGATTGGCCGAGTTTAACAAAGTATCCAGTAATAGATCTTCTAGGTACAGGACAACTTGCCCAATCAGAGTCACAATAGGCCCGAAGATGAAGATCACAAGTAGAGCTAAGGAGAAGACCTTGTCCAGGATTTCCCTTGATATAACGCAAGACACACAATACTGCATCATAGTGTTCTTGTAGAGGATGCTGAAGAAATTGAGAAAGTGTATGTACTGCATAACTTAATTCAGGTCGAGTTATAGTAAGATAGACGAGGCGGCCTACAAGACGTTGATAACGTGTAGGATCTTCATATGCTGGACCATCTGCAAGTGCCAATTTATGATTTTGGTCCATGGGAAAATCAGTTGGTTTGCACCCAAGTAAACTGCATTCATTTAATATATCCATGGCAAATTTTCGTTGACTGAGAAATAATCCAGATGAGCTACGGGCAAATTCAATACCAAGAAAATATTTGAGTTTGCCGAGATCTTTAATTTTAAACCAAGTCTGAAGATGAAGCTTAACCCGATCGCAAGCAGAAGTGTTATTACCAGCCAAAAGAATGTCGTCGACATAGATTAAGACGGCGACAAAATTGTTATCTTTGTTGAAAGTGAACAACGTGTAGTCAGCCTTGGATTGTTGAAAGCCGAAACTGAGAAGAGGGTCATGGAGTTTGGCAAACCAATTTCGCGGGGACTGCTTGAGGCCGTAAAGAGAACGTTGTAGTTTGCATGCAGTGCCAGGAGAACCAGTAGAAAAACCAAGAGGGAAACGCATATATACGTCCTCCTCAAGATCACCATGGAGAAATGCATTTTGAACATCCAATTGATAAATATGCCATCCTTTTGCAACAGCAATAGAGAGAAAAGTGTGCGCGCTCACCATTTTGGCGACTGGAGCAAAAGTTTCATTGTAATCTTCTCCTTCAATTTGGTTATTGCCAGCAATGACCAATCTGACCTTGTATTGTTCTATAGAGCCATCAGAATAATATTTGATGCGAAAAACTCATTTGCAAGGAATGGCCTTCTTGCCATGAGGAAGAGGGGTAACAACCTATGCGTGGTTATCCTCGAGAGCCTGAATTTCAAGTTTCATTGCTTGCTGCCAAAGTGGATCTTTTACTGCTTCTTTGAACGAACGGGGTTCTATGGTACTACTAACAGCTGCTAAGAATTTTTGGTGCTGTGAAGAGAAAACATGATTAGTAACAAACTTTTCAATAGGATAGAGAATACCTGAGGAGACTTTGGAGAGAGTGTTGACAGAAGAGGGTGTAGTAGCAATATGACAATGATAATCTTGGAGATATGCTGGTGGCCGATGAGGTCTTCTTATACGAGTGTGAGGTGCGGAAGATGGAGATTGAGATGCAGAAGAGCTCCCCCTGTCAATGGACTCTGGTTCAGGTAGAGGTGCAACATCTAAAGAGGATACATCAGTAGAATTCGGCTCATATAAAATCATAGGTGAGGAGATAGGTTGTGTGGGAACCCGAGGATTATCCATGGTAGATAAAGCAAAAGGAAAAACATCTTCAAAAAACTGAACATCACGAGAGACGTAAATTTCCTTGGTATCCAAATCAAACACCTTCCAACCCTTTTTATTTGATGGATAACCAACAAAGACACATTTGCGAGAGCGTGCAACAAATTTGTCAGAAGGTTTAGGCAAAACAGTTGCATAACATAGACAACCAAGGAGCCGAATGTGACCATATTCAGGTGTAGTGGCATGGAGTACTTCATATGGACATTTACCTTTAAGCAATGTAGTGGGAGTCCGATTAATCAAATGAGCAGCTGTGAGGACACACTCACCCTATAAAGTGAGAGGAAGACGTCCATCAAATCGCAAGGCACGTGCCACATTAAGGATATGACGATGGCGTCGTTCAACTCTACCGTTTTGTTGTGGCGTGTATGCACAAGAAAACTAATGAAGAATACCATGATTAGCGGAAAAACTACGAAGAGAGGAAGATATAAACTCTGTCCCGTTATCAGTTTGAACTCGTTTAACCATGGAATTGAACTGAGTTTGCACCATTGTAATAAATTTGATTAAAGTAGAACATGCCTCATGCTTATCACGTAAAAGATAAATCCACACATAAAGACTAAAATCATCCACAATAGTAATAAAATAACGTGCACCAACAGACAAAACAGTTCGATACGGTCCCCATAAATCACAATGGATTAAATCAAAAGGGTACAAACTTTGCTTTTTATTAATAGGAAATGAAGTACGAGTTTGTTTGGCTTTACAACAAACATCACAGGGAGCCATTTTATTCGAGCTAGAAACAAATGGAAGCAAACTTAAATAATGTCAAGAAGGATGGCCCAAACGTCGATGCCACAAATCAGAAGAAACTCCATGAACTGCATTTGCAGAAACGAGTTGGTGAAGCACATATACCCCTTCATGTTCAACACCCTTGCCAATCTTCCTCCTCGTCTGTAGGTCCTGTAGAAAACATGTAGAATCAGTAAACAAGGCCATGCAATTGTTGCAACGTATCAATTGAGAGATGGAAATTAAGTTGCATGTAAGTGATGACACATAAAGAACATATGTAAGTAGCAACATAGAGGTGAGTTGCACGTCCCCACATTGGACTGCAATGGTACGGGTACCATTTGGTAAACCCACTGAACAAGGAGAAATAGTACGGATATTAGTAAGGAAGGAGATTGTTCCAGTCATATGTTGGGAAGTCCCACTGTCCAGAAACCAAGGCTGTTTGGAAGATACTATACCCGATAATTTTTTAGTGGTCGTTTTGGAGGAAATAGCAAGAGACATTAAATGTTGAAGCATGTCAGGAGTAAAGTCATCAAATGACAACGATTTGGAAGGGCCACCATCGGCAGAAGATGCACCAGAATGAGTGGCATGAGCAGAAATAATAGCAGATCGTCCTTGAGTAGAGCAACCACGTCCACGTCCACGTCCACCGGCAATACGATCAGGGTAGCCATTGAGTTTGTAACAACGAGCGATATCATGATTAGAACGTCCACAGTAGGCGCAGATGACACGTGGCTTAGGTGGATCAGAAAGTGCATTGGTAACGGCACAACCAAGAACGTCAGAAGAAGTCTAAGTAGCACGAACCATAGCTTTATGTGATTCCTCTTGAATGACCATAGCAAACACGCGATTAATGGAGGGAAGTGGATTGGTGTTGAGGATCTGGGTAATAAGAGTACCATAGACAACATGATCAAGGCCTATAAGAAATTGATAGACGCGATCATTTTCGATTTCAGCTGCAACAGATCTGGTAAAAGCACAAGTATCACCAGTGGCACAAGAATCAAACACACGACTAGATTCCAGTTCATCCCAGATGGAGCGAAGCTTAGTGTAGTAATCAGTAATAGGTGCACCATTTTGCTTCATAGTTGCAAGTGAAGCTTTGAGATGGAAGATGCGAGGAATGTTGGCAACTGCAAAACGTTCTTTGAGATCATCCCAAAGACGCTTTGCAGATTCAAAGCACTTGATGAATGGCTGCATCTGAGGATCCAAGGTATTGTGAATCCAACTATTGATCATGGTGTTGCACAAGGACCAAGCATATGCTTCATCGGAGGTTTTATCAGTGGGTTCCTTAACGCTACCTTCAATGAAACCAAATTTGTTCTTGGCTTTTAATGCGTTACGCATCAACTTGGACCGGTTTTCATAATTAGATTGGCCATGTAAAAGAACAGTGGTGATAATGACACCAGGATGATCAAAAGGATGAAGGAAAAAAGGTGATTTTGGATAAGTGATTTTGAGAGTCTGACTTGCGAAAGTCATGATGAAAAGGAAGAAAAAAAAATAAAGACGCAAGGATCGTCAAGCTCTTGATACCATAAAGGAAGTTGCAAAGGATTAAGCAGCTTAATTTTATTCACGTACGTGTGGTCATTAAATAGACCTATGAAGTAACAATAACAAATACAATATATTTGGTAGTTGTACTATGAAGCCTAAGATAAAGGAAAAATGTTGATCAGCCTAAGATAAAGGAAAGATGTTGATCAGCCTAAGATAAAGGAAAGATGTTTATCTCATGCAACTGAAATACAAAATAATAACAAAATAACAAATTGTTAATCTTATCTTTTAATCTTATCTTAATAATTGTGAAACCCACTGAAAAACAGAACCCTATCGCGAACCCACTGCCAGCCCATCGCAAACCCGTTCACTTGGGACTGAGCATGGTAGCCTCGTTGCTACGTGACCTTGCGATGACGTTGTGGCCATGTGACGTCGTGCGTGGCAGAGCAAGGTCAGTGATGATTGGTTTAGATCTGGATCTGGGTTGTGGGAGACAAAAAATGTCATTGTGTCACGGAAGTTGGTGGTGATGTCAAACTCAACGGCACTAGTGGTGACGTCGGACTTATGCGCAAGGTCACTGGTGATTGGTAAGAGTTTGATTTAGATATGGATCTGGGTTGTAGAGAGGGAAAAAATGGTCACTGTCGCGGGTGTTATTGATGGTGACAAAGTTATGCTAGTGGGGTCGTTGATGGCGTTGTGCACGACACCCATATGCATTGAGGCATAACATTAAATTGTAAGTCATTGGGGGCAGAGGGAAAATGGGAAAAAGGATGGGAAATAAAGAAGAAAAATGAGAATTTTGATCTTTAATTTAATAATTAATGGTTTTGTATGAGTTAATAATTACTGATTTTTTTTCCTTTACTTTAAATAAAAGAGTTCTACTTATATGAGGAATCCTTTTGTTAATATATGAGTTTTTTTTCTTTCTTTCTATAAAAGACAAATAACAATTTTTTTTAGTGAACCTTTGCCTTAATATACTTGGACTAGCTCTGTCTCATATAGTCTTAGAATGTGGATTATGAATCTAATTTAATCCTATGAAATTGACTTGTAAGATGAGGTTGTCCGCTTACTTATATACTTTAATTTGGTCATATATCTAATCGATGTGGGACTAAACTGCTAAACCACCAACCTCAAGTTTGCACTTCATGCAACCCCGAATTTGTCTTCAATTGGTCCCATTTTATTGCTCATCTCATATAATAAATATATAATACGAAATATCATATAATGCGGAATATCATATGATAAGTAATAGTTAGGGATAGGGATGACAGGATTTGAACCCATGACATTTTGTACCCAAAACAAACGCGCTACCAAGCTGCGCTACATCCCTTTTCCATTTGTTTCTAGGTCACAACTAAGGTGGGCTAAGTGGTGTCTGCAATGTGGTTTTTCCAACACTCCCCGTCACGCCTAGGACTTCAAGCCTGGAGCATGCCAAATGTAAGTGGCCTAACAATGGATCTAGTATAGGCTCTAATACCATATTAGAATGTGGGTTATGAGTCTAACTCAATCCTAAAAAATTGACTTGCAAGGTGAGGATTTCCCCCACTTATATACTTTAATATGACCATATCTCTAATCGACGTGGGACTAAAACACCACCCTCAAGGTTTCACTTTAGGCAACCCCCAAAGAGGTTGTAACTAAGGCGGGCTAAGGGGTGTTAATGTGCATGAATTATGAAAAAAAATATCATGTCACATTGTCATGTGCCTCATCATCATTCATCATGGGCCCACAACATTATGCTTATACTCCTTAGTACAAGACCAAAACACGACGATTCAACAGAAATGCAAATAACCAACAAAACAACGTTTTCCAACACTATATATAAACGTACGTCTCACTCTCACACCAACACATACCTCACCTCTCGGTGCTCTGTGTTCCCTTGTAAGGAAACATCAACCCAAAAAAATTACTAAAACAAATTAAAAAAAAATCCCCAATCCCTTTTCGATTTTTTTTTTGGACTGTTTCGAAAAGGATTGAATTTTTGTAGAAAAATGATTGGTAGCGACAACGATTTCTGCTCTGGCAACAACGGTTCCAACGATAACATTGAACGATGCGCAATTTGGGAACAACTCTCTATACATTGATGATCTTGAGGGGAATGTCAATGAGGAGAAATTGCTTGATTTGTTCAGCCAAGTGAGCTAAGTGGTTCCAATTAGGGTTTGCAGGGGTCAGACAATAAAATCTTCTCTTGGATACGCTTATGTTAACTTTGTCAATGTTTAAGATGTTGCTAATGCCATGGAACATCTAAATTTCACTCCTTTGAATGAAAAATCCATTTGTATTATGTTTTCTCATTGAGATCCTAGCATTTGAAAAAGCATATATGCAAATGCATTTATCAAGAACCTTGACATGTCAATAGACAACAAGGCATTACATGACACTTTGCTACCTTTCATTTTGTACTCTCTAGTAAGGTAGCCATTGATTACAATGATCAATGAAAAAGGTATGGATTTATGCGGTTTGACAATGAAGAGTCTGCACAAAATGCTATCAAAAAGTTGAATAAATGACATGTTGATAAATGATCAGAAAGTCTATGTTGGACTCTTTGTTAGGCGTTACGAAAGGGGCCAAGCAAATGGATCACCAAAATTCACTAATGTATATGTGAAAAACTTTTCCGAAACATATATCAATGAAGACCTTAAGCAACTCTTTGGCACCTAGGTACAATAACTATTATTGTGGTCATGAAAGACATATGAGAACTCTAGATGTTTTGCTACTGTTGAAAGGTTAAACAGAACCACAATCAATGATGATAAGGTTTTATGTAGGGAGGGTTCAAAGAAAAGAAGAGGGAGAGGCAGAGTTGAAAGCCAGATTTGAGCTGGAAATAATAAGAAAATATGAGAAATTACAAAGTGCTAATTTTTACTTGAAAAACCTTGATGATAGCATCAATGATGAAAAACTTAAGGAGCTATTTTCTAAGTTTGGAACAATAACATCTTGCAAGGTGATGCTTGAATCAAATGGGCATATCAAAGGCTATAGTTTTGTTGTCTTTTCTACTCTTAGGGATGCAAGTAAATCGTTGAATGAAATGAATGGAAAAATGATTGGACGAAAACCTTTGTATGTAGTTGTGGCTTAGGGCAAAAAAGACAGGAAGGCTTGTTTGCAGCTCACTTTTCTCAAATGCAAGCCCCAAGTGCAATTGCACCTTTTCCTGTTGGAATCCCTAGATATTATCCAAGGGCACCAAGACTTACCCCTCAACAATTGTATTTTGGTCAACGGGCACTTGATCTCGTACCACCTTAGCCAACAGGATATGGTTTAATACAACAACTCTTGCCAGGAATGCATCCTGGGGGTTACTCCATATTTCATTATGTCGTACCATCTATAGAGACATGGTCCTCATGGGCAAAGGATGGATGCTTGAAGAGTTGGAAATCTCCAACAAGTGCAGCAAAACCAGACGCTACATCCTAACTCCAACCAACCAAGGGTTTAGATACATGGGAAATGGTAGAATGGGTTTGGATTCGTTAGTAGTTCCCCAAGGTATAGGGGTTCGCATGATTCCATTTTCTTTTGATGGTTTAGGAATTTCTTTAGCTCCTACTGATAATCAACGTCATGGTGGTGCATTGTCGAGCACACTAGCCTCAGCTTTAGCTTTTGCCACTCTAGAAAATCAGTGCCTAATGTTGGGTGAACATTTATATCCACTTGTAGACAAATATACATCAAATCACTAGACTACAAAGATGACACAATGTTACTAGAAATGAGTCAGTAAGAGGTAATTCATCTTATTGAGTCTCTCTAGGACTTGGAAATAAATGTGTCTGAGGCAATGCAAGTCCTTCGTGAAGCCGCATCAGGTTCTGAAGTTGTTGGTGATCAACTTAGCTCAATGAACTTTCATTGTTTCTGGGGCATTATTCCATCTCCATTTTTTTCTTTTGGATTGGATTTATAGTTTTAGTTTTTTGACAATATTTTTGTTTAGACCTACATTATTTGAATTGGGACTTTGGTGGAAAAAATTCTTAAAATGTGAGTTATGGGTTTAACTCAACGCTACAAAATCGACTTGTAAGGGAAGGATTGTCCCCCACTTAATATACTTTAATTCAGTCATATATCTCTAATCAATTTGAGACTAAATCACCACCCTCAAGGTTACACTTCAGGCAACCCCCATAGGGGCTTCAACTAAGGTGGGTTAAGGGGTGTCCACAATTAAAGCGGTTTTTCCAACACTTCCCCTCACGCCCAGGACTTCTAGCCTAAAGTGTGCCAAATGCATGTGACCCAATAATGGGTATAGAATATACTTTGATACCATTTTAGAATATGAATTATAGACTTAACTCAACCATACAAAATCAATTTATAAGCTGAAGATTGTCTCCGACTTATATATTTTAATTTGATCGTATCTCTAATCAATGTGGGACTATTAAACCACCAATCTCAAGGTTATACTTCAAACAACTCCCAAAAAGGTTGTAACTGAGATGGAGTAAAGAGTGTCCACAATTAAGATGACTTTTCCAACATATATTTACATTTTTTTTTTTGTGTTTTGCTAGATTTAAACTTACATGTTGCATGAGTGTTGATTTAAGCATGATAATGAAAACAATAAATCAAAGTGTCACTTTCTAGCTTAATACAATACATCTAATGTAATGATAAGGAAAATAGTTTTGTTATGATAAAGAATAAAATGAAACTAGCTTTTAAATATTGCTAAATTTGTAAAATGAAAATAGTTATGTTACATAGTTAAAGAAGGAAAAAAGAAATTAAGAGTTAGAGTCGATACGCAACTTTTAAAAAAATAGTAATTATTATGATGAATTTATAATAACATTATCATATTTTTGAGTCAAAAGTAGGAGAAAATGTTTTTAATTTTTTAATACGTTAGTGATTTAGAATGAGTAAAAACAATTGATAATGATATTTTTTTTCTTCTGCAAAACTTACTATAATTGTAGAACTTTTAAGTTAATGTTTAACTTGTTTGATTCATATAAATAAAAAATCATTCATTATAACTATATATTTTTTTCTTTATCTCATTAGTCATGATCTTTCTTTTCACTTTAATTCACCATATTTTGAAGTAAACATTTATTTTTATTATGATTTTATTGGAGTGTTTGATTTAAGGAGGTGAATGTGAGTTACAAATTAATTGAGCTACACATTAAACATTAAATGTGTGTTTGATAGAAGTCAATTATAAGTGAAATATGTGAGTTTCGTAGGTGTAACTTTCATCTAAAATTGACAAGAAAGAAAATAAAAGTAGAGAGAGAAACCATAAGCATAATAGAAGAGAAAAACTGAAAAAAAAAGAGAGAGAGAGAAGACAAACTTTTTTATATTAGCATAACTAATTATACAAAAATACATAATCATATATCTTTCTTGTTTATGTTCTTTTCTTTTTTTTTACTTACCAAAAATTATTTTAATTCAAATTTTTTTATTTATTTTACACTCTTTTATCTCTATCAAACTACTTTACTTTACACTCTCTTTCATATTTTTTTATTTTTTTTATTCCTCACACTTTTATTCTTTTTCACTCCTGTACCAAATACATCCTTAATAACAATAATATATTTATATGGTAATATTGAATTGAAAATTGAAAATATAATAAAAAAGTGTATTACAAATTTTAACTAAAATAAAAAAGGTAGATATTGGGGTACGAAGAGATCTAGTTGATGGGGGCCCTGGGTGGTCCTGGGGTTGCATGCCTGGCAAAGTAAAACGGCATACAGTCGATCATAATGTACGACAAGTGGGGACCACAAACATTACACGTAATCATAATCATTACTCTTACTAGAGAACACAGACCAACCACCCTACTGATCTGCCCATAACATGGCATATGCATCACTTGTTGCAATGTAAATTACTATTTTCTGCAGTTAGTCAGAGAAAAGAAACTTCAGAAAATAATAAAGGAGCAAGTACATTTTTGTAAAAAATTATGAAGCCTAATTCAGTATTTTATCTAAATTTAAGAAATGTTAAATCAAGTTAACTTAGTTGGACGAAACTTCAAGCTAAAATTTGAAGTCTAAGATCAATTTTAACATCTATATCCATAAACATCTATATCCATTTTTTTTTCATTCAATGGATATTGAAGTCTTTAAAGTAGATTGATAATTAGATGAACCGAATATTATTTTTTTCCAAGTATTCTAAATGTACTTATTAAGAAACAAACTAAAAAATTAAACTAGATAAGTTGTGTTTCTAAAGGAATAATATTGTTCCTTTAAAAAAGTGATCATATTATTTATTTATATCTTCTATTCTTATTTAACCAATCACTTCCACTAAATATTAAAATTAAGGATGAATTGATCATCATAATTAGTTCAAGGAAATAATTTTACAAATTATCTTCAAAATTTTACTCAAGTTTTCTAATAATTTCTTTAGTCATATATTGGTCAATGTGAGATCTTGACAGACTTCCTTATATCCAAGAATGAATAGAAAATGAAATTTATGTGACCTAATATTAAGATTAGATCATAATATCATATTAAAAATTGAGAATAAATTGAGTCCAATGCGATAGAAGTTAGTTTCTTAACAGTATACTTCACTTGACTATATATACCAATTGACTATATATACCAATTCAATGTGAAATCTTAATACACTTGCACCTTTTAAACCTAAGAATGTATGTTTAGAATAATGTGACTATTATAACAATATTAAGATTTTAGATCATAATGTAACAATTAATTTATACTAAAAAGAACATTGCTGGGCAGTTGTTGTCTGCAGAAAAAAAAGAAAGAAAGTAAGTTCCAAAACCTGTCAGCTTGCATTATTGACCAGTAGAAATCCAAAGCATGCCAATGCCAAATCTGCTCAGAAAGAACACTCTGCTTCCAAAATTTGGATATTGATTGGTGTGTTGCTGGTAGAGTATGATAAGCCTCAGATCGTACCACCAATGCTAGCCAGGTAGGCTAGCTCTTGTTTTTATTATTACTATTATTGAAAAAAGTACTAATTTTAGAATATTTTTAGTGATTGATGTTAAATTGAGATCTTATATATTTTTTTAGTAGATTTTATAATATTATATAAAATTAAAATTTTTTTAAGATTTTTTTAATTTTTTTTTTAATAGTAGATTTTATTTTGAGATCTTAGAGAAAGAGAAAAAGAGAAAAAATTTATTTTTTTTTGAATAATGTGCAGATCTTGAGTAATCCTGTAGAAGAATCCATTCTCCATATTAAAGGTTTTTCCACTTCCTTTATTGGGAGATCTAATACTAAAAATACTCTTACACACTAATAAAAATTCAATTAGGTTAATCATTTAAATTTAATTTTATTAAAACTATTTTTTTAATTTTAAAATTCTCTATCCTCAATTTATTTAGTACAAAAGGAAGCAAAAAAAATAATGGAAAATCATTTTTTCTTATTTTCTCTTTAACTGAACAAAAATATAATGCATGATAATAAAAAATGTAATTAATGTGAGGGCCCATCGTACACAGTAATCATCCTTCCATGCCACCACTGTCCCGCAAGCAAGCAACAACTTCGAGGCCGATTGTAGTTTCTGTCAGACACTGCAATTGTTGTGATTTTGTGAACTCACCATTACTCCTACTCCAACCATTCTTATTTTTCACGTTAATTTGATTAAAATTTTGGTTAGACCGAAAATGTAGAATGAAAATACACTGTAAATTTTATTTGCTTAATCAAATGGGTTTCTTAAGCTTTAGAATTTTTACTTAAAATGTGTGATACAATCTAAAAAATAAACAGATTGCTTCCATGTAATAATTGTCTGTAAAGTGACTAAATAAAATAAAATATATTTGCACTAAATTTATAAGGTACTGTTGTTTTAATTCACTAAATTTTAAGAGTGCATACATGTTTAGTTGTTTATTTTCAAGATAACTTTATATTAGAAGAATTTTTTTCCAAAACAAAACATAACCAATAATTGATGGATTATATCTTAAACAATTTCCTACAATTCTAATAGTTACCACTCATACTTTATCCAATGTACTCTGCTTTTCAGATAACTAAATCCAGAATTACTGTGTATTACAAATACTATCCACCAATTTTAGATTTTTCGTCTCAAAATGGTGTCATATACTTGGATCTATGCGCTGTCTGTAAGAGATATTGTATAGCTTCAACGTTATGTTTGATTTTCTCAGCAGATGGCCAGTTAAAGTTAGTTATAAGAAAATAAAATAAACCAACTAATATTATCCAGCGAAAGAAATTCATCCTCGAAATTGCTGACCACTGTTATTTTTTTTGGAAAGGCCTGCTGCAGACCACTATTTGAATCCTACATGGACAAGTGTAATATATATATATATATATATATATATATATATATATATATATTCTTGGTTAAACTTCTTCGCAAATACTTATATAAAAAAGAAAAATTAAATTTCTCATAAAAACTAAAATGACACTTAACTTTTATAATAGTTTTCTGGTTTAACTTCCTTAAAAGCAAAAATGTATTAAGTTGATTTTAGGTTATGAAAATAATTTCATTTAATATGTTTTACTTTTTTTATTTTCTTTTTTACAAATACTTATGAAAAGATTATCTAACCAAAAACATAATGCATCACAATGCATGAATTAAACAATGATGAACACACAGGAAATAATAATAATAATAATAATATATCTATTGCAAAATGTGACTGAACTAGTCACAGTTTCAATGCAATCTTCCCAATATTAGTAGTTGTCAAAAAGAGAACTCACTTCACTCACCAAAAAATTAGAATAGAGCCAAACGTGGCCTTCAAATATCTCTCTATATACTACTCAAGAGTTACAGTGTATCATTGAAGATTTGAAGGCAGAAAGTAGTAAAAGCAGAAGAACCATATCAGTTCTTCCTTTCCATATATATATATATATATATATATATGTATATAAATGGAAAATTTTCTCCATCTACATTATTTCTCTCCAACTAATTTTCATTGTATACTAGCTCTTAATTTAATTATTGAACTACACTACCATTTGAGAAGTCCTATTTTCTCAGAACTCGACTTCTCACCTTCGTTTATTTTTTTTAGTTAACAAGTCGAGTTGGGCCAATCTAACTTCTGTATTGGATTCTTTTAAAATGTTATTTAACTTAATTTAATTTAATTTTTTTTTGTTTATATTATTTAATTAAAAAAATTATAACATTTTTGGTTTAATAACTTATTTATATCATAATACATCATAAATAAAATACATGAACAATAATATTGGTCTAATGAAAATCTGAAGATGAGATATGTTGGGACAATTTTTCTGTTATGACCTTATTGCAACAGATTTCACATTTTTTTTTTGTATCGCATTTGATTTCTTCATCCATTTCAGTGGGAATGCGGTTTGAAATCGGATGACCCTTTGCACTCCTTCTTCTCCTTGGATCAAGATCCCACTAATCTCCTTCATATTTTTGTCACATCAATTGTGTTATCGTAATAGAACTACTCATGTATAGAAATATTCGGTTTGGACGTGAGTACGTCGATCTGTGAACCAGGTCGTCTATAATCTGACCATGGTGGTGAATGACAATCGATATTTCTTTACGTGGAACCATGGGTGGTGTTTGGGGAATGTGAGTAGGAAGACTATGAGAGTTAGGGATAGAGGTTACTTTTGTGAGCATGTTGTTGTGTTTGATGTGTTGTGAAATGGTGGGATTATACAGTATGCATCTACGCACATCAGAGACAAAAGTCTGTCTGTTGCATCATGACTTTTGTTAGGAATAATGCAGTAAGAGTCATGATGCAACAAACAGACTTTTTGTCTCTGATGTGCGTAGGTGCACACTATATAATCCCATCATTTCACAATACAGTACATACAACAACATCCTCACAAAAGTAACCTTTATCCCTAACTCTCATAGCCTTCCCACTCACATCCCCCAAACATCACTCATGACTCCACGTAAAGAAATATTAATTGTCATTCATCATCATGGTCAGATTATAGACGATCTGATTCACAGATCGACGTACTCATGTGCAAATCCAATATTTATATACATGAGTAGGTCTGTTGCGTTAACACAATTGATGTGGAAAGAATATGAAAGAGGTTAGTGGGGTCTCGATCCAAGGAGAATGAGGAGTGAAAAGGGATGTTCATATTCAAATCACATTCCCACTAAAATGGACGAAGAAATTAAATAGGATACCAGAAAAGAATGTGAAATCTGCTGACAATAAGAGCATAACAGAAAAAATTGTTCCAATATATTTTCATCTTCAGTTTTTTCTTAAAAAAATATTATTATTAATGTATTTTGTTTATGATGTATTCTGGCATAAATAAATTATTAAACAAAAAATGCTATCAATTTTTTTAAATTAAATTTAATAAAATAACATTTTTAGAAAAACCAATATAAAAGTCGAATTGCCCAACCTGACCTCTTAATTATATATATAAAAAAGAAACGAAAGTGAGAAGTCGAGTCTTATCAAAGGGTAGTGTAGTTCAAGAATTATTGTATATTGGAAATTATTCGAAGAAAAATAGTATAGATAAAAAAAATTCCTATACGATGTTTGCATGGTAATCAATGTGTACCTCAAACATGCCAACATGACGTGATATGGGAATCTCATCAGAACATTTTGTACCAAACATCAAAGTAAACTAAACAGTGTGAGCATCGTGTGTGTCTATATATATATATATATATATACACTTCAAACATATGGATTCTTGGTGAGGTACGGTTTAGATTATAGACAGACTGAACGGATTCCATTTGTGTTGTTCGATTCCTCTTTGCCAAAGGAGATATAACCAGACACTGAATGATGGAAGCAATGTATATAGTAAGCAGGGGCATGTGACTGTGTGCCAAAGTATGGGGGTAATTTTTATTTTATTTTTATCATTTGTGGATACATTTTAAATTAATACTGTGATATGCATAAGTTATAATTAATATTATGATTTTTAATTAAAAGACGTAATATTTATTATGATTTTTATTTTTTTAATTGACATCATAAATAATTTTACAATTTTAATTTCTTTAAATTTTTTTTACCAATTTAAAGTTCTAGGAGTATATTTTTTTATTTTTATTACTTTAAAGTCGTAAAGATTATTTTTTAAAATTTTTTATTCAAGTCATAAATGAATTTTCCACTTTATTTTCTTTCATGTGTATTCTTTCTTAAAAAATGTAAATAATTTTTAATTATTTAATAAATAAATGCATTTTTTTAGTTTTATTTAATATTTTCTATATTTTCTATATGATTTT
>PYAF01002109.1:1045590-1063689 GCA_007407185.1 Glycine tomentella
CATGTAGTATATTTTAACATATTTTCTATATTTAATATCTTCTATATTTTTTATATTTTCTATATTTTTGGTATTTTATTTAATATTATTTATATTTTTGTATATTATTTTATTTAATATATTTTCTATATTTAATATTTCCTATATTTTATTACTAATGCTAAGGATTATTTTTTTATAAATTAAAAAAATAACACAAAAGAATTAAATTTAAATAAAAATGTTAAAATATACTACATGTTTATTTAACATAAATATTAAAAAAAATTGTTACTAATTAGAAGTTAATATTATTGGTTAATATTAATAACAGAATATTTAAATATTTTTAAAGTGAACATGTAATAATTTTAATATTTTATTTAAATTTAAGTCTTTTATATTATTTTTAATTTAAAAAATAAAAAATAATCCTTGACATTAGTAAAAAATATAAAAAATATTAAATATATTAAATAAAATAATTTAAAAATATAAATAATATTAAATAAAATCATATAAAAAATCTAAAAGATATTAAATATAGAAAATATGTTAAATAAAATAACATACCAAAAATTATAAAAATATTAAATAAAACCATATAAAAATATAGAAAATATTAAATTAAATCATATAAAAAACATTAAATAAAACTAAAGAAATTAAAATGCATTTATTTATTAAATAATAAAATTAAAAAATTATTTACAATTTTCAAAAAGAATATACGTGAAAAAATTAAAGTCGTAAAGTTTAGAACATATATTAACTTATATATCGTTTTCGGTCGTATCTAATTTAATTTCAATTCATTTGATAACTTTATTATTTGTCAATGAAATCATAGGATTATCTGATTCGTCCAATTAGAAGATATTCTTTACCACTTTAAAATCGCAAAAAATTAATTTTATGATTTTAAAGTTTTAAATTTTAAAAATAGAAAATAAAATCATAATAGATATTATGATTTTTAATTTAAAAATCGTAATAATTATTAGGACTTATCCTTATCGGGATATTAATTTAAAATTTACCCCACTGGTACTTTGGCATGTAAGTATGTCCATTTTGATGCAAAATATACTGCACAAGTTATATGCATGTGCAACTTGTGGCTGAAAATTTGGAAATAGGATAATTGTCATGACATTAATAAATCTCAGAAATTACCATAAGATATTGTTTTTAACACACAATATTACTAAAAGTAATATTTGATAACCAAGATTGAAAGATAATCTTTTTCTTTTAAATATGTGGTTAAAAATATGATTTCAAATTCTTACATATATATAAAAAAATTGTCAAAGAAATCAATCTTTAAATACATCTCAATACTTCATGGAATTAATTTTTAATTATCGATTGAAGAATATTTTGAGTTAAAAAGAAATTAATATTTGATAGTTACTGGATATATTGATGATAAAGAAAGATGCTATCAAGATTATAAGCACATAATCAGTATGATATAATTGCAACATTAACAAATAGAATGCAGGGAAATCAATAGGAAAAAAAAATTAAGCCATATGATCAATTAAAAAGTAAACCTATTCGTACAGAATTTTTTTGCTCAATGATGTCTTGTTTAGGATAAGCCATATAATCAATAGAATTTTTTGGCAAGTAGAGAAACATTATATTTATGTGTATTTGATAATGTTTTAAAAATCAAATTAGTGATTGAACCGATAAAAATACTGATTTAAGATTTAATGATTCAATTGTGGTCGAATCATTTTTATATTTTTAAATATTATATAATATTTTACGTAATAAAAATTTAGACTTGTGAAAAATTAGAATCTAAAATTAGTATAAATAATCAAATTATATATTTTATTGATAAAATTTAATGAGACAAAATAATTGATACATCTCTGAAATATTTAAATTATATATTTTTATTTATCTTAAAAAATTAGATTAAATGAAAACTTAAAAAATAAAATAAAAATTAAGACCCGTTTTTACCGATTCTTTACCGGTTTCCACCGTTTCTAAAATGTCCTAGGTTTCAAGAATGTCCAGACCAGTGAACAGGCCGTTCAACCGATCCGGTCCAATTTTTAAAACATTCGTATTTAACAAATATTAGGTCGTGAGCAAAATTAGGTAATTATCATATATGTATTACTATGAGCCTAGCAATATATAGGATAGATATATACCCTTCTGTACGAAAAAAGGTACAGAGCTTCTTTGTATACTTAGGGTTTCCCACGGGCAGATATCAGATATGCTCTTATAATTAAGCTCAGCTTTCCTTTTGTTAATTTTTGAAAAAGAAAAACATACAAGAGTATTAAGTTCTAGCATCATATATGAAGTTCGACACAACATTAACATCACAACAACTTCTGTAAGGCTAAGCATGATGAGTTCGTACAGTTAACAAAATTGAAGTTCAGACTTGACCGAATAATTTTGTGTGTCTAAACTAAGAGTTAAACATCACGATGCTAAGAGAAAGTACAAAAAAAATATAAAAATCATGATGCTAAGAAATTCATGAGCAAATATGAGCATATACTTGCTTACAATTTTGTTTGATCTTGTGTTTATATATTAATTGGATGAATAATTGGCAGGGACCAAGAAATTTCATGAAATGTATACATCACATACATCACAGTAGAGATAAGATAAAAAGGATCGGGAAATGATAAACAAAATACATTGTGGAGGGTTAAACCATTACTAATACTAAGAAAAGTAAGATCAGACAACGTAAATAAAGATACAGCAGATGATGCATCCTCAATGTAACTGAAGTCATAAACTAATTAATGCAGCTTATAGGAATGCAATGAAATCACTGCTGAATAATTAGAAGTGAGGAAGAAGTGTACGTTCCAATATATATATGTAATGGACACTTACAACAGATCCATGTGCAAGAACCATGAAGCTAGGTAGTGGGAGAACTTCGTCCCCTGAATTAGAAGAGAGTCAAGAGACTGTTGTTTTAATTTAAACGACCACCTGCAAACAAAGTTCCATGTGTACTCCCAGAAATTAAGCATGTACTTAGAGCATTATCTGTCTGTCACTTTCAATAGAAATAATATAGGCAAAGATTTAATAATATAAACAGATTGATCACATGCATCCTCTTAGATTCTTCTTTTAAGTAAATTATTAGAGGAAAAGTACATAAGTGACTTCAGGAGAATCTACCATCATTTTATGTAGGTTTATTAAACGTGTGTCTGTGCTTTCTCTCTCATTTATAACTTGTAAAAGAACCAAAGTCTAGTTTGAAACTTGTACACCATATTAATTAGCAGCATCATATATATAGATATATAGATATACATGTGTGTGTATATATATATATATACACACACACACACAACAGGAGACATTTATAGCTCATGAGATCGACATTACCCTTATCAACTGCCAATGTAAAAGTCCACAAAAATTGTGTGGCTTTACCAATGAAGAGAGAGCACAAGAAAAACAGTGGGCCTAATATGCATATATGCCCCCACAGCCTTCTTTACAAAGAGAAATAGGGCAAGCTGTTTCCATTTTTTTTTGTAGTGGGGAGGTTAATTTCGGGCACAGACAGTGTAACAACACAACAATCATAATGATGGAGCAGCGAGAATATGTGAACCAAGAGTTGGACAGTGATGGGGGCACACAGATTTCCAAGTGATAAGATCCTGAATATACTGAATGATCACTATCATGAATAATGAAGATATACATAAGAATATACTTGTTTTTTTTTTTTTTTATAAAAAATCTACTATTTAACTTTGAGCATTATTACATAGATAGAATACCTTGGAGGGTCCAACTTGTAAGAGGTCCTTGCTCCACTTAATCAGAGCTACGGGTAACTAGTCCATACTAAAGCCAAAGTCTTCACCATGGAACTAAGACATGTCCATTATATGTCTGTGTTCATGTATATCCATGTTCCCATCCAGTTACTATTCTCAATAATCTGCACAATTTCTGAACTGCAAACCAACTTGGAAACAATATCCACTACTAAATGCACACACACACACACACACATACATATACTTAATTCCTGTGTATTTCCTAATATGTAATAATTTACAAGGCCTAATTAATCTTGTGGGAATGAAACCCCAAAAGAAAATTATTTGGTTAGTAGAAACAAAATCACAAGGGTACTGATAATCAACAGAATCCTTCCTATATCTCATTTTCACTCACTCTATATATGCACGAAACTGCATGCCTTAGATAAAGTTTTTGAACATCAGCACATAAAAAATTATATAAGTTAGCTATATATATATATATATATAGCATTCTAGATATGAAATATTGAAATATTGCTAGATCTGATGTAAGGAAAATACTCATCAAAAGTAAAAGTTACCGTCACAATATCGGCATCAACATCTAGCTAATTTTAACTTTCTCTCTGTGCTTGTCTCTCTAACATTCTCTACAGATTTGGATAAAGTCATCTATATATAGAAACTGAAAAGACACCATTTAGATCCCAGCATTTCTCTGTTGAAAAGGGAATATTCATCATAGATCTGTGAAGTCAGCAGCACATAAAGGGCCAAACAGCCGCTCCTCTCGGCCTCCAAAATAGCCCTATACTAGATAACCTAGGATTGTCTCTGCAAAACGCCTGAAGAGCTAATTAATGTGTATAGCTAGCTAGTAATAATAATAGTAAATAACAACAACGGCATAAAAAAAGAAGACAGAACAGAAGCAGAAAAAGAAACACTGCAAGGCCATACCTATATCCATTAATATTGTACCAATAAAAAATTAGTATACCAAAAACTGAAAATACAAAGGGCAAAACACAAACACAAAAACCCACCTGACACCAACAAAAAGCAAACTTGGAAAGGTCACCTCTCTTTGTTTAAATGCACAGATCAGATCATGTAAGGTTTTGGCTGTGTCATGCTCATGTGTGTATCCCCCAACAACAGTTTTTTTGGTTTTTCAATTCTTTTTTATATTTTTTTCTTGCCCACTTGTTGAGGTTAGAATAGTCCTTATCCAACTTTTTAAAGTTGAAGTCGTTTATGGCTGATGCAGCATCATCAAGATTCTCACTTCCAAAAGACCTATGGCTTTGGTTGGCACAGTAGCACTTAGATTGCATCACAGTCCCACCCACCACCTGCGTTTGCATGTGAATCTTGATGATGCTACATCCGCAAATAACGACTGTTAATCTGTCCATGTAACTATAGCTCCTAAACCCAAAGTAACATATATAGAAGCTATATATGTAGCATATTGTCCACTCTCATAAAAAAAGTACTTATTATGGCTCAGTATATGGCACAAGATACACAAAGAAAAGGCAAATCTAACGGAAAATTGTCCAAGGAGAAACTGAAAAAGGGGAATATCATGAAACATAGAGACTGATTAAGGGAAGAATAGAAAATGAAAATAAAAAATCAAAGAGAGAAAAAGTGGAAGGAAAATAGAGATTTTATGTGCAAATTTATGTTTGGTTTTGGTGTACACGAGGCCACTTTAGGAAAGGAATCTATCTACCCTGAGGAAGTCATTCCTCGAGAACCAAAAGGAAAAAAAAGGAAGAAAAAAGAGAGAGAAGGAAATCCAATATCCCTATGAAAAGAAAACTTGACCAGAAAGAACAGCAAAAAATCGTGCTTTCAGAAACTCTAGATCGATGAAAACTGAAACATATGTGAGGATTAAAACACAACTTTTCAGTTCCAGCGAATGAAAGAAAAGCCTTTCTCCATGAGATGGAGAAGAGAAGGAAACGAAGTTGAGAATCAAATCTAAACATGAATCTCTCTTAAGAGTCATAGTAGGTAAAGGGAAAGAAAAAGTGCTTTGAAGAAATAAAAGGTATATAGAAAGATTGCCGAAGTGCTCAAGTATGAGAAGAATCAAATGTTTATATATAAATATAAATGTATTGCCCAGAAAATATATACATAATAATAATAATAATAATAATAATAATAATAATAATAATAATAATAATATAGGGTGTGAGATCTAACAGTAAGGATAAAAGCAAAGGGAAAATGAGGAAGAAAGAGAGAGAACCTATTTGGATTTTGGAGTTAGATGGTCAGTGGTAACAGGAGGAGGTTGGGTGCTTATATATAGTGACACAACTCGTGACTTTATTGGTTGAAAAATATTGCTATGTGATTGATAATTGGTGGAATATAGCTCTCTCTATATATGGTTATTTTACTAAGTCCGATATGGCAAAATATACTGTGTAAATGTAAACTCCCTTCCTTAGAAACCCTACGGCTGATTAAACCCGTTTTGTTTTAAAGTTTAAAAATTCATTTTCATATTTTTCCGATAACAAAACATATTCAAATGTAAATTTATTATCAAAATTAATTTAAATATATATATATATATATATATATATATTCTAGTTATGTTCAAAAATTTTAAATTAGTTATATCAAGATTAATTTTATCATTTTAAAATAAATATTTTAATCACCATCAAATTAAGTGTGTGAATCAACCAACATAAAATTATTTTATAAATGATATTATATAATTTGAGTTTTTTTTTTCTCCTCCTACCTAACTCGAGTACAACTACCTTCAGTAGAAGATACATCTAATATATCTACCAAAAAATTAATGAACAGACACCATTCAATTGTGACATGTAACTAAATTTTTCATTACTGAAATATATAGTTTCATTAAGGCTCAATTAATATTTTTTTATACAGGCTCAATTAATAACTTAATTGAATCCGTAATAAATTTGGCGTTGAAATACATAAAAAATGAAAAATTTTCACACAGTTAAGTTATGATTTTTCAAAAAAAATATTAAGTTGGTTAAATTTTTATAATAATATTTAAAATAAATTATATGCACAAATATTTTTTTCAAAGGAAAAATCATATACAATATATATACCATAATATAATATGTTAAATATATTAAGTTTATTGTTACTCAAATACAAATCATTATTTATATAGTAAGTTTGCTGTTACCTTAAAATTTGTAGAAAACATTATATCTATTTGGTTGACAGTGTAAAAAAAAATCATCTGATCGAAAGTGCATACTTGTTGAACTCATCTATTATTTATCATAAGAGAGTTTTTTTTAAACCATTTTTGTTATTTAAAAAAAAATTATGAAAATATTTTTAAACTTTTCAATTATATTCCCTTTACTCTTACATATTTTGTAATACAATAGAAAAATTAAATGTACATAGTTCTCACAATGACAAAAGGCAAAGTGGATCCAAAATTATTTTCTCTAACAACCTATCTTTATAATTTGAAAAAATTGGGGATTATCAATTTTTCATGACTCAAATATTCTTCAAATTATGTGATTTTTTTTCAATAACCAAGGAGAGAATCTAAAATAGTTATCACTAACAACTCATTTTTGAGGAAATGTTTAATTTGAGTAATATGTATAATAATTAAATTTTTTATGAAAATAAATTTAAGAATAATCAAATTTCTGAAAACTTTATTTTCATTTATTATGTATATTATTGAATTTTATTATTAATATTTTTCTAAATGAATTATGTAGATAACATGTAAAAAAGGATGTATATTATATACATAAAATAACATTTTAGATAATTTTTGTAACAATTTTGTACATAAATAAGATAATTTTTAAAAAATAATTAATTCAAGTCTTAGGTTTGGATAAAATGTATTATAATAATATTTTCTATAAATTTGGAAGTTATAAAAAGGTTGCTATGATTATTAATATTCTTTTCTTAATTTTTAACAGCACATAATTTTTCATTCTCTCTACTTGGATTTCTCTTTACGTTTTCCCATAATTTATTTGTTAAATATTTAGACAATGATGATATTCTTAATGAAATAATTTATTAATAGGTTATTTTATTATTTTTAAAAGAACTAGTAAATAAATAAAAATTATAATATATAATATAATGTATATTAAAAAATTATATATTTTATAAAATAATTTTATTTTAAGATTATAATAAGTATATTGAGACATTTGTTAGCCGTTTTGTTCTTAATTTAATTATTTATTGTAATAAAATATTTCAAAACTTTATTTAAGTGTATTAAGTGAGCTAATTAATAAGGGTAGTGTGGTCTTTTTAAATTCATAAAAACTTTATTATGAATGTTGAATTCCCACCTTCCTCCTTGAGAACAATTTTATAGAAAGCATGAGTAGTCAAAAACATCCCCTGGGCAGTAGGACTCAATGTTTACTAGGAACTAGGAATTTTTGTTAATATATTGTATACCAAAATAGGAATTAATATTCTTAAATTTAAATTTCTAGAAACTAAAAGAAATTCCCTTATAAGTAAACGCCCTCGTTATGTTAACTTCGATCTCTGTGTAAAAATTCCTAATTCCCTCATGCGTCCTTTTCTAAACCAAAGTTGAAGTTGCTACCCTATGTGAACACAAAGCAAATTAAGAAACGCGGTGCGGAATCCCCTATTACCATTGATACTATAGTCATTTGCAAGTGGCACAAGCTTCATAAGGAATAATGGAGGATTATAATGTGATTGTAAGAGAAGAGTCAAGTTCTAAACTTTGAGGAACCCTAAATGTCCTAGCAGATCATGAATTCTAGTTATGAGGAATCTCCATTAGTAGCTACTTGTTTTGGCAAGAGCGATGGAGTTATATATAATTCCTGTTGGTATATCTCTCATATATTTTATCTACTTCGGTTTTTCAACATTTCATAACTTTTCAAATTTTATTCATTTTATTTCCTTTGTTCATTTCATATTCTTCTTCCATAAGTCTTTAAACCGAGTCAAAAATTGTTATCGCTACCCTTACTTAAGGATTGCCATAGACTGAATATACACACCATTTCTTCTGGCATGTGATAGCTTTAACCACTACGTACGATTTATAATAATTTACTTTCTGTTTGTCTATAGAACAAGTGACAATCGAATGCCTCACGGGATATCTCATACATCACAATTATTGCAAGTGTTGTAATAGCTGAAAAATTATCTGTTTTGTTTGGCGAGGGGTTCAATTCTGTGGGAACAAGGATGGCGAGTTTTGATTTTGACGTACACCACCCAGAAGTATATAATGCCGTTGGCCCATGGCAAGTGGTTTAAGGTGTATGTTTAACAAATTTCTCATACATAATGAGAGAAAGAAAAGAGAGAAAAATATAAAAATAATAAGTAACATGTGCTAGAAAGAGTAAAGAAAAGAGAAATGTGAGAGATTGATGTGTTTTAAAAAAATGAGATGTATGACAATTACTACTGTGATGACTTTGGTAAATCTTCAAAGTATGTTACCGTGCCATGAAACCGGTGAGAACTCAATTATGTCTCGCTCTCAGGATGTTTTTCTTAGGATCCCTAGTTCCAATGGTGCCTGAAATTATTATCTCGACAAAAATCTCTTAGGATCCCTAGTTCTAAAGGTGCATGAAATTATTATCGCTCGACAAAAATAACTAATAAACTTTTTATACAAATTCTTCGATTGTTTTGGAACTAAAATGCAAATTGCGAAGTTCACTTGACTGGTATATTATGTTATTATAATTTGTGAATTCACTCTATGTCTAAAAATGACATGCAGTTAAGATAAGCAGTTAAGACTTAAGATCAAGACTAGATATAACTATAAAAATAAAAAGAGTGTGGTATGAGATTGTTGAGAGATTTATTTTTCTTAATTATTTATGAAAATAGTAATATGTAAATTGTACATCTAAAAGATGGCACAAATTATACTGGAGAAGTAAAATAATTTGTGAATGGTGCACAAAAAATATTGACTTATAGATTGATCTTATTTCATATATAGTATTATGATGCATTTTCCACACCTTACAACCACCTCTTTTCTTCTCCCGAACTACTTTGTCATCGGCCACCGTTCGCTGCACAATGGGATTTGTCATACCACCACCACTGTAGCCTTGGAGGATGTCAAATCAAGCTTCTCCAAAGCCGACCACGCCAAGTGTGGTGGCCGTGCTGCCTCCACGAAGCAAACACTACCTATCACTGCCAAAAATACATCAACAACAGACAGCCCTTACCAGTGGCGGATCTAGGACTCTGGGTTAGTGGGAACTATTTATTTAAAAAAAATAAAAAATTAATAATTATCATTATCATATGAGATAGTTGGGTTCAAATACGAAAATAAAAGATACAAAATATAAAATTTTAAGATAAATATGTGCACTTTATTAAAATAAGATGGTATATTTACTTACTCTTACATGTGAATTGGTAAGAAAGTTCAAATACATAAAATTAGAAAGTGCAAAATATAATATTTTTGAACAGATATTAGTGGTTTTATTGAAATGAGGGGGTGCATTGGCCCACCCCCACCCCAACATAGATCCGCCGGTGGCCCTTACGCCAGGTGGTGCTCATTAATCGACAACGACAACAACAAAGTAATAAGCGGGTTTCAAATATGTTTTTTGGGTTTCCAGATCTGAACAACAAAGTTTGGTGCTTGCATGGGTGTTGTTAACAACCATAACCAGAAAAACGGGCAATAGGTGTCATAGTCGGAGAAGAGGAGTTGTTGTCGATGTAGCGCGCAATGGTACAAGGAAGGAGATGGTCATGCGACATTGTCAAGATCGGAGGTGATGTCATGAGCGTAGATCTGGTGGCGTCGAGGTTGATGAATTTGCTCAAATCTGGGTCATGTCACAGGTGGCGGCTCGCAAAGGAGATCGAGGTTGGTGGTGCTCACAGTCAGAGGTGGTAATGATGGTGGTCAGCGATAGTGTAATTGAAAAGAGTGGTGGTAAGGTGTGGAGGGTGCACCCTAGTATTATGAAATGAGATCAATCTAAAGGACAGACTAATATTTTTTGTGCATCATACACAAGAAAATTTATTTTCCCATCATAGCCTACGCCCTAAAAGATATAAGAAAAAATATATTGAATTTTTTTTTTTAGTTGATAAAGTGGGGAGATTAAGAGTTTTACTCTTCAAGTTGTGTATTTTAAGTTACTTATTCGGATTTTAAATATAAGTATAAAAATTTAATTCAAGCTAAATAAGAAAATTGGTTAACAACATTTACTTGCATCAATCTCAATTAAAAAATAATCTATATACTAAAGGGTATCTTTTAGATGATCTAATTATATAAAGACCATTGGACTCTTGGTAATTGAATTCAAATAAAGTTATAAGGTTGACTTGATAGTTGAATAAAAAATTAAAGAAAAAGAAACTATGAGTTCAAATCTTTCTCATTAACAACTAATGTTTACGATAAATTTAGAGAAAATAATTATGCGTAAGTTGAATATGATTATTATTGATAATAAAACTTTTCATCTAAGTTTTTAACATAGTTATATGTAAAGGTTGGAAGTGGAGATTACTAATTAAATTGGAAGCTTCCAACAACTCATATTTCATTTCTAACATTAAAGACCAAACTAATTAATAAAAATGAAATTAAAGGCCAAATTTAATTATTGCAAAACAAACTCATAACAAAATAATCAACACTGAATCATTTTAAAGATTAATTTTATATAACTCTATTAATTAAAACAATTGGTGATTATAATTTTAAAACATAGATGTTAAATAAAAGATTAGGAGGGTAAGTGGAATTACGGGGATCCTGGTCCCCAAAGGTAGAGTGGAGGGTGATTGAATGAAATGATTATTCACTAACTTTGCGACCCACATGACCCATCCTACCATAGCATTAGCTACTAGCGTCAAGTCCCATATATGCCGAGGCTGGGCCTTCCCTGTTTCTTCCTTCGAATACATTTGGTATCCACGTGACACCACACATCACCCTGTTGCCACTTGCCACCCACATCCATGAATCAAATACAGTATCATTTTCCATGTTTTTTTCAACTATTTTATTTTTCATGTTTAGGGTATCCTTGGTTTAAAACTGGATACTAATTTTTTAAGACATCCAAATTCATTTATGGTCATTTTATAGCGTGGAAGAGAGAAGGAAGAGCAAGTAAGTAAAAGGATTTTGGATTTCGTGTTATTGTTGTATGATGATGACAATAACAAACAATAAAAATATAATCGAAGTAGTGGTATCTATAGTGATAGTTGGTAATGGTGGTGATGGTGACGATATTAATTTGGGATATTCGTAATGCGATTTGTTGTTCGTATGTTTATGTAGTGACGACACTCAGAGTTTGATTAAAAGTAAAGTAACTAAAACTCAAGTTTAAGGCTCCCAACAAAAAATATATTTGTTTTTAGTTTTTATAAAACAAAAAAGGTCACATTTGTTAGAAAAAAGTCACATATATTGACTTAAAGGTCTCACATATTGTTCTCCAATTTAAAATAACATTTTCTCTTAAAATTTATTTTAGGTCTCACTTATTGTTGGATTGGTCTTGACGACATTAACGACAATAGTAGTGATGGTGTCGATAGTAGTGATTGACAATGATATATGGTGATGATAATAGTGACAGTGTCAATAATAATGGCTAGTAGGGGTGATAATAGTGTCAATGGTGGTATTGGTGATTGTGGTGGTAGTGTTTATGCAAGCGATGGAGGTGGTCACGTTCGTGTTTGTAGTGGCAGCAACGGTAATGCCAATGGTGAAGGTGGTGCAAGTAGTGGTGATGGTGGTAAGAGAAGAAAAGTAAGAACCATTGTTAAATGTAAGGAGAGTTTGTTTTTTAAAACTAAAGACCAATTTCATAAATAATTTTTTCTTTGTTTTAAAAATGGATGAGAAGATATTTTGAAATTGAGTTATAAATTATTTCAACTACTTTTTTATTAAATGTGTTTTGTTTTGAAAACTACATTTAAAATTATAAAAAAAAAAACTATCAATCATCTCAAATGGACCCTTAAGTAATCTATTGGTTTCAAGTTTTGTGAATGAAAACAAATGTGGTTAGGAGAGAAAAACTTCGTTGATAGTTAGCTTTTTTAGCAAAGATTAATTTATCGACAATAAAAAAAAATAATCCATAATTTATCATTTACTTGTAAGTAATTTTAACACATTTATAATTATTGAGTTTTTAATTCTTTTTCTCCATCAAAATTAGGAGATGTACTAAGGCAAGTTGAAGAGTGTAATCCCAACTAGGTTGACACTATAATCGTCAAAAATCAAAATAACACACTCCATTGTATTATTTTCAAAAAAGAAAATAAGGAATCATAAGGACCAAAATCAAAACTCATGAACAAACATTTGATCCTATAATAAGGTAGGTTATATCTATTCTTTAAAAAAATTTTTCACATAAATAAAGGAAGATAGTCTCACCAAACCAAACCATTGACCGTGACATCATGTGACACAAGTATATCTACGCAAAAATTATCCTTATAATAAATGTGAGATATAAGAAAAGACATAAAATGAATAAGATTCATATAATTTTTTCATCTATTTTTAAGTTTTCAAGCCACAACTTTATCCAACTTAAAACCTTAAATAATAAACATGAAGTAGAGCTCAATCTAATCCAAAGCTAGTCACGCTCAATCCAAAGCTTTCTTCACCCTCTACAAAAGTTATCTCTATAGCTATCATGACCCCAACCAATTCAGCATGAAGAGCAAAAGAAATACCCAAGTTGGAAGAAAAATCACCTATAAAAGCAGCTCTATAGACCCTGAAAATGCCTCCACATCCAGCTGGACAGGGGCACCCTTAGCAGCCCCATCGGTGTTGCATTTCAACCAATGCAATGACAGGATGGCGGTTTCCAAGTAACTTGAAAATTTTTAGGAGCCTATTGATAATGTACAGGAATCCGAAAAGCCTGCAAAATCTGGAATTCTTCCATGTCCGAAAACATAGAACCAGAACTCTTAAATACAACTATAATTTACTTTAAAAACTACATTCATAATTAGCAAAAATAAAATCATTAATAACATATACTTTTTCTTAACTAGTATAATTAGAACTTTTGAATTCTCTGTATGACTCCAAAATAACCCCCCACAAACCTCAATTATACGGAATAAGGTTCATACCCGAGGAATTAGTGACATATACCTAAAAAATTGAATCTTTATCTTTCTAATTTCCATGCAAGCAACACCAGTGCGCCAACCTCTTCATAATGTCAATATGATTGAACAGGTGATCTTTTATTTACGTATATTGATAATATCAATCTAGTCAACAACTAACCCCTTAGTACAATCTCTTCCAAGTCACTTATGACATATATGAAACGAATCATCCACATAAATTGCAGTATCTTAGAACAAAAGAATCTAACTAAATCAAACCAGCATGAAATCTTTAGTCAAATCAAACCCATCCCATCTTGAGCTAGCTAGTGTAAAATGTCATGGACAAATGCTAAAATGATGGAGTCGATTAGCTGAATTTGATCATTGACACCTACCATCGTCACACTCACTTTTTATCAGCTGTCTATCCATATTCTTACGGTTGTGATTTGTGAACCACAATTATTGCCCAAAAAAAGAGGAGGGATGATGAAATGAATCAACAGTGCTGTTTGGAAAACTGGACTTGATTGGTTTGATCTGGAATCAATCACCTATCTCATTTAATATTTTTTTTTAAATTGGTATATTTTTAAATTAGTTCAAAATCATTCAATTGGTCAAAAATTGGTAAATCTAATGGATTAACTAATTTAATCGATTTTGCTAAAGACGGTTATTTTTTTTACTTTCAAAACAATATTTTTTATTTAAAAAAATATTATAACTTATGACATTTTTAAGTGAAATCTAGTTTTTATTATTATCAATTTATGTACATCATATTATTTTTTGTTTAATATTATTAGAATATTATATTAAAATATTAAAATATATATATTTTGTTAAAAGCAATTCAATCTTAATTTGATTCCAATTAAATCATTAACTCTTAAATCAAGATTTTTTATCGATTCAATGATGGATCTGATTTTGAGAATATTAATCAATACTATTTTTTCTTTATCTCACATTTGTTAATATTACAATTTATAAGTATTTTTAATGCACTTAATCTTTTAATTATGTTTGAGTTGGATAAAACTATTTTTATATGTTAGGATATTTTTTCTTATCCTTCATTTGAATGGAACCCGATAATAAGTGAATTGTCAAGTGTGTACCATTGGCCTCATGCATAGTGTTACACTATATATGTAAGTCGTGACTGATTTAACTTAGCATTGAACTTTTTTATAGATGACAAGTGTGTGTGGTGATTGGTGAGGACGGAAGATGAAAAGCAAAATCAAAATGGACAGCGTGTAAGGTGCTCCTTCACTCCTTCCACCCACGCTCCCTTCTCGTGGTCCCGTCCGTACAGTTTCTTTAATTCTGCAACACCAACGTTGCACTTCATGCCCACGTGACCCGAGGCACTCTGTCACACCTATCATTCAACTTTCCTTTCCATTTCCTAACTCTAGGGTTTTTATTTTTTAAGCCAATTTAGCATTGAAATAATCTTTTGCTTCTTCAAACAAAATTACCCTCCTAACTTGCTAAAGATAAGTTTAAACGAAAAGCTACAAGAACCCTCCTATTGCAAGAACGCCAATTGCAATGATTCGACAACGAAACCAAAATAAAACAAAAAATTAAGAAAAATAATTAAAATTTTCTGCAGCATAGCACCATAGCACCCACTCTACCAGAAACTTAGATCTGACACAAAACTCATATCTGAGAATCGATTTGGGCGGGGTTATGGTGCTTTCTTCCTCAATTACTCCTTCATCATTTTTAAAAGCCTAAGCATATTTTTTTATAGTTGATTTAATTTGGATCGGATAATATATCATCTAATCAATATAGCAAATTGAGACAACCATTTTAGCTTATATAACCGACCAACCGATCAAGTTAGTTGATTGGGCCAAGCATGATAGTTGATGGTCAACCCAAATTAAATTAGTGGGACTGAATTATGATTAGTTAGTTTGATCTGATGATCCGGGGGTTTAAAAAGACCATAATTGTGTGAACACATAAGACATATAAGTTAAAAAAGGAGCAATAATGTTATAGGATCATAGGCATTTCCCTAAAATATAAGTGGTTATGGAAGATAATAACTCTTTTTTTAATAATATATTTTGAATTTAAAAATTGTTTCAGAGAAAATTGGCAACACAACTTAGAAACACCCCCAAAATTGTTGGTGATTTTAGTGTCATCAATGGATTTTAGTAGTAATGTGATTTACTATAGGCCAATGCGATTACGCGTTAAGCTTTGGAAACAAGTTAGGGTAGTGCGGAGTGCACGCTTGTTGAGCCAACGCATAATTGACCGCGATTACGGTGCGGGGTTCCAAGAGGCAGCGCCCCTGGCTGGGATCCAGGGGATTGTTGGAGTTTTGTTTAAACTCTATGAGTTATGAATAAGAGGCGGTTAACAATTCAAAATAGTAACTACTTATAACCGCTCTTGGGAAAGGGAAGAAAAATAACTACTCCCAACCGCTCCGATCACCAACGGTTACGATGGTTTATCGCCAAGAGTTGCATTGTTTGGAAAAACTCCTATATAAGGAGTCATTTGGCCTCAGATTTAATATATACGAAAATCATACTTTCTCTCTACATTCCTGATCTGTTCTCTATTGCCAGAAGCAGATTGTTCTTCAA
Source organism: Glycine tomentella (assembly GCA_007407185.1). Lineage (NCBI taxonomy): Eukaryota > Viridiplantae > Streptophyta > Magnoliopsida > Fabales > Fabaceae > Glycine > Glycine tomentella. The sequence continues at coordinate 1,062,206 of PYAF01002109.1, forward strand.
AGAATTATCCCAACAAGGATTTCGTGAACCCAGGCAAGAATAGGGTCGAAATACTTTGTTCGGAAAGTGTACGAACACGATTCTTTGAATTTATCCAGGATTATCATACTAATTTTCTAACAAAAATCCCTATAATTTAGCAGTTATGACTGCCTGAAGCAGCTGACCCTCGCCTCGCTCATGTAGGTCAATCTGTTGATTACAAAAATATATATGTGGAATGCACAATAGAGAGATTAAGAAGTCTGTCAATGGGTGCAGTAGTTAGCAATTAGGAATTAACAATGTCTAATCCTTAATCAGGTAGGAGAATTTTTTTTTTCATCCTTTTAAAATTTAAAATTATTTATTCCAGTTCCTGTAAAATGAACGAATTTTAGTTTGTCTCTGTAAAATTCTTTTTTTAAAGTTAATTCCTCCAAAATCTAAAATTATTATTTTTGGTCCTTCAAGTTAAATTATATTTGTGTGAATGTGTGATAGGCTAATGTGTGTGTGAAGAACTTGGTTTAATAGTCCCACTTTAAAGGATAAAAAAAATTAAACTTAGAAAAACAAAATTAAAGTAAAAATTAGATAAAAAGAACAAAAATATAGTTAAGCGTATCTATTTATATTTATATTGATTAACATTAATTAATATTATTAAATATTATATATAAAAATGTTCTTTTTCACGTGTCATAACTTTGTCAAAAGGTAAAGTTTCACGAAATCCTCTTATAAATACACTTAATTTACAATATCGGTTATTAATACGTCACATTTGTCTCTTAGAGTATTTTTAATAATCTTTATTTAAATAACTCAATTTATGTCACTTCAATTTTAATTTTAAAATTTTGATTTTAAGTAATCCAATTAGTTTTCTCTTCGAGTTTCTATTAACAAATTATTTAATTCACAAATATCTTATTTCTCTCTTATATTTAATATAAAATTTATATGTGTCCTTTTTTACTTTAAAAATGAATATTATAAAAATTAATGAATTAATAAATTAAAATTTTAGATCTCACTGTGTTGTTCATTCTACATAAAATTATAATATGCATGATACCCAATAAATTACATAACATCCATAGTTTCAATTGTTCATTTAATTATTTGTTGTAAATGAATTTTTAGTTAATATATTATATTCAAAAATCAAAAACAAAATTGCAGTAAAAAAATCATAAACAAATTTATTTAGTAAAAATGTTATATCAAGTGTTTATTTTAATTTAATGTATGGAAGCATTTAATGTATTTAATGAATATTTAATTAGTGTATTCAGCTAATGTTACTACTCTACTAAGTTTTTATTATAAAATTTAATGTTAATAAGTTAATATTTATATAAACATTAAAAATATTATTTATTGCATTTATTAATTAAATATAACATACAATTCACATTAATAATATCATTAAATGTAATATTTATGAAATATAATATCTTCATTAAATTTAATAAACGTAATATTTTCTTATTAAATAT
>PYAF01002109.1:1063789-1074002 GCA_007407185.1 Glycine tomentella
ATATGAAAAATATCTCATAAATTACCTAGCATAATCGTTCATTTAATTATTTGTATCTATGAAATGTTCTTTTTGACTGGAACTAGGAAATGTTCTAACAATAATCAAAAACAAAATCCTAATAAAATGAACTATTTTCCATTTATTAGATTATAATGTATTATTATGATTTTAAATTTTAAAGATATAGATAAAAAGTGGAAGCATTCATTACTTTAGAATGCAAATATTTAATGTGGTTTCCTATATAATATATATATAAGTAAGTAATCAAAATTAGGCAAAATTATGTTGTTCTCCCTCTTTTTATTTAATCTTTTTAGTTTGGCTAGCTCCTTTATTAATAAAACTTTAATTTGATCATTTAATTTTCAAAATTGCATCAATGTTTCTTTTTCTGTCTAGCTACTTTGTTTTTAAGATCCTGTAGTGTCTACTTGTTCGTAACAACATTAGCCAAATTGGACATTTGTCACTTTCACACGCGATCCATATCGTGGTTATGATCAATTAGATATAAAGGGTTGAATTGATATAATTTTAAAAATAAAGTGATTAAATTAGAATTTTTAATAATAAAAGGATCAAATTTGAACCAATTAAATAAGAGTGACAGTTTAGTTTGTGAAAGAATAAAAAAAATTATTTAATTTATGGATGCATAAAAAATGTGATAATTATGACTTGTGTATGACTTAATGACAAATTAATCCTAAACTTTATAAATTAATGTCAATTTGATCATAAAAAAATTAATTTAACATCAAATTTGTTCTTGAATTGAACATTATATCTTAATGATAAAATGATCTTACAAATTTAATAACAAGATAAAATTATCGCATTTTTCATATATTCAAAAACTAAATTAGAATTTTCATTCTTTCAAAAGCTAAATTCTTTTAGGAGTAAAATAATCATTTAACATTCATTTAATTAATCATAACACTAGGAATGTTCACTAGTTGGGTTTGACTAAATCCGTTACTCAGTACTACAACCAAAACTTTATGAGTTTGGTCGGGTCGAGTTTGTGCAATTTTTTTAATATACCCGACTCAATCCAATTAGATCATAAATGGACTGGGTCGTGTTATATTAATCAGATCTAAATATTTTAAAAAATATTTTTTATTTAGTAACAATTAAAATTTTTAAGAATAATATTTTTTTTACCTATAAAACTTTGTAAATATATAATGACTAAATGCACTTAAAAGAGACCAAATTATGACAATAATTTAACTAATAGAAATAATGATTTCAATGTTAATATGATTTTTTATTTTAGATAGAAATAAAGTATTATGTTAACATGAGAAAACATAAACAAGACAGAGATAAAAACAATAACCTAAAAAAGAAAAAATCATGGATGATTTAATTTAGTAATTTAATAAATTGTGTGAGTCAAAAATTAATGTGTTTCGTATTTAATAATTAATTTAATTATGAGGTATGAATTGGGTCGGATTAAAAAAAATCATTACCCATCTTATATAAAATTCAATCTTAATTAAATTGGGTTAAATTCGACCTGAACACTTAACAAACTCAACACAATATAATGAGTTGGGTTAGATCATATGTTCACCTGGATCCCCGAACACTCTTATATAACACATTGTTATTTTGTAGTTGTTGTCATGGGAAAGCTTCAAATTACAACTCCCACTATGTTCTTAACTCGGATGGTTAAAAATACTTATTTATCTAAGCACAAATTTTCATTAGGAGATTTTTGTATTTTAGTCTTAATTTTGAATTTTATAAGAATCCTTTCTATATTAAGTAAAAGCAATTGGCCAATTGATAATTTCAAAGGGTTAAATAAAGTTTTACTATTGTTTTTGGAGTGAGGTACATACAAGAAATCATTTAAACACTCTTTAAGCCCAAAAACTTTGCCCACCTTAGATTAGGACACCACCTCTCACCCTAAAATTTATTTACAAAAAGAAAGCAATCAATTGATTAAAAAATAGATATTCAACTTTGCTAATAAATTTTTGAACAACCATTCAAAATGTTTTGGTCTATAGAAAATATTTATTTTAAAAACTACACAACTAGTTGGTTTGATCGATTCGATCGAGAACCAATTTGGTGACATGTCTATCAACTAAAACAACTAACACTTCTCAAAACTAATGAGAATTGAAAAAAAATTTGATCAACCCAATCTAAAATTAATGAAAACTTATGCAAAAAATAATTCAAAAATTATAAGTTTCATTTTTTTCAAATTTATATTACAATCATGCATGAATAGTATTTTCCCTAATGACCTTATTGTTGAACATTCTTGTAACAAATTGTTACTTGTTCTCACACGTTTGCAAGCAATAATCAACCACATTGGTCACAACACCATGAGCATCTGTCACATAAAGTTAATTATCAAAAGAATATAAAAATATAATAAAATCGTTATAAACAATAAATACAAAACATGAAAAAGGGATCAGTGTTGTAAGAGAATAAATATTAATGTTGATGTTAATGGACTTGTTCACACCACACAACTAGTAATACAATTGTAAGCATTAGTGGATTTTTTAGGACATTTTGCAACATAAATAGCAAAAAACATATCGGATACACAAGACTATAGGCTAGCCAACCTGTTCTATTTTCACATGTAAAGAATTATAATCAGCTTGTACGACATCCAATATAATCATAATAACAACTCTAGTAATTTTTGTCCCATTTTTTACCATGACTTTTTTCTAAGATTTTACAATCTATCTCAAAATTATGTATAGATGTGAAATTTTTATTGTGATGATTTAAGAAAAACAAAAAAAAAAAAAACTATTTATAGGCATAGAATGATGATTATAAAATAGTTGAACTCCTAAAAAATTGTAAATCGGGGTCTTCCAAGATTATATGGCACGTGTCCTATTTAATGAATTTTTAATATATGCATATAATGTTATTTATTGAGTATTTAATATATGAAATTACTTAATTTATTTTATCAATATTTAATATATGTTTTTAATTAATAATTTTAAGGATAAATATTTATTTTCATCTCTAAAAATGTGCAACACTGACTAATTCATCTCCAAAAGATAAAACAAAAAACAAAATTTAATCCTCAAAAACATAGTTATTAAACTCAACTCGGACCGGCCGGGTTGACCTGCTGGCTCAAAAACTAGGCACCTAACCGGTCTAAGTCGCCTATTGGATCGGTTCCACATATGACCCGATGTGACCTAGTTTGACTTGGCATGACTCAATATCAAACCGACAACTCGGTTGACTCGGTGAGTCATACATTTTTTGATTTTTTGTTTACAATTCAACAACGTTACTCATATTAAAAAATAAATTTATATCTTACACTTGTGCTTTTTATTTTATTTTATAGATTTGCTTATATTTTTTACCAAGCATAATCACATCTTGAAATTTGAGATGATAAGGGTGTTGTCATTTTCAATTTTCCCTTGACTAATTTGTGTGTATTAGATTATATTTGTCATTGTACAACAATAATATACATTTTAATTCTAACTTAAGTTATGTTGGATGCTCAAAATTTTAAACAAGTTCATAACTATGCTTATAAATATGTTGAATTTTATTAAATTTTAAATCTTAAGTGTGCAAGTTACATGAAATTAAAATATTTTTTTTAATATAGACCGAGTCATGCGGGTCAACTGACGACTCACTGGGTTAACCTTGACCCAATACTTTGACCGAGTCGATAATCGGCCTGAATCTGATAACACTATCCAAAAGTGTAAAAAGTGTGATAAATCATTCCCACCATTAAATTCCGTCCGCTAATGTTAGGAAACTTGCTTATGTGGCACATATGGACAAAAATGTCATGAAATTGATACTCACGTGAACATAAAGACTAAAGTTATTGACAAATATATCCCTAAATTTAACAATTTATTAACATTTTGTCCTTCAAAAATATAACTTACTTGCAAATATATCAACGAAATATATAAATGTAATGAGTGGACATCAACAATAAGATACATGCACCAAAAACACATTAAACTTTTAGAAGTTTCTGATTTTGTTATTACAAATATTTATTGTAATGTATTAAATTAATATTATATTTATAATGTCAACTTATTACATAGAAATCAAAACTCTTGAGAAAAGTTAGGAATAGATTCTTATATAAAAAAATTAATTTATCAAATTTTAAATGGATTATCCATAAGTAGAAGAAAATAAACATAAGTGCACTAAAAATCAGAACTATAATATTTTTATAACTTTGGCAAACTCAATTAATAACCACCTATATAATTAATAGTATTTATAAAAATCAATTTATAGACAATGCTTATAAAATAGATTTAACTCCTCAAAAAAATTAATTAATTATACATCAAGGTCGGGTCTTCGGAGATTACATGACACGTCGGGTTGATATATTTTTTTTAACAGTAATATATATTACAGGCTAAAATATATTTATTATTTTTTTATGTTTTTATAAAAAAACAATTAAAATTTAGACTTTTTTAAAGTTATCTCGTATTTAATGAGTTTTTAATATATATATATATATAAATAATGTTATTCAATGAGTATTTAATAAATGAAAACACTCAATTTATTTAAAGAATATTTAATATATGTTTTCAATTAATAATCTTAACGTAGTAATTATAAAGATCAATTTATATGCACAAAGTTATGCTTATAAAATAGTTTTAACTCCTAAAAAAATTGTACATCAGATCAGCAGGGTCTCCCAAGAGTACGTGCCACGTCAGGCTGAGATATTTTTTTTAACAATAATATGTAAGCTAAAATATATTAATTGCTTTTTATGTTTTTATAAAAAAATAATTAAAATTGAGATTTTTTTAATGTTATCTCATATTCAATGAGTTTTTAATTGTGTATAAAATGTTATATAATGAGTATTTAATATATGTTTTCAATTAATAATTTTAACTTATTATCCACTAGAAACAATATTATTTGAATTAGTAGGATCATTATGTACTATAAAATTTTTCTTTTAAATATTTAACATAAATGTATACCCGGGATAATGAGAATAATGAAACCTAAGCTAAACCAATCCATGAATAACTCCAACCAGTAGGGTCTTTATTTATCAAGTGATCTAATTAGGTTGAGCATTATTTATAAAAATGTACAATTAAGAATGTGAAGCTAGGTAGCATAATATCATTTTTTTATGGAATCATTTTTTGTTCAAATTAAGTAGGATTACTATGGTGAATGTCAAAATTTTCACTCTAATTTAATGTAGTTGCATACTTAGATTTAAACTTTAAACCTTTGATTAACTTAGAACATCATCTCGTTTGTTAATTTACGTGTTTGATAGTATAATAGATTCTATATCCGCATCCACACATGTATAATTTTATTTATTAATAAAAACTAAAACCCTAACATGTAACTTAATTCGACATGTCAACCATTGAACATGTATACCAATTTGTGTGAAATTGTTTTATCTTAAGCATATGTCTCAAGTTTGAGTTTGTATGCAATTGCATTAGATACTCGACGCTGCCTATAATAATCATACTGACTTGAATAAAATTGTCTTCGATGAAAATTTTTTTTTGCTTTAGATAAAATGAAAATCCAACGTGTCATCTGTCTTGGATTTATTTTTAATAGGGTAACTTTACAATAACTGGTCAAATATGTCCTTGTTGTTAAAAAATAGAATCGATTTTTGTTCCATTGAATTGTTTTTTGCTTGGGTCATGGTTTTTAGGTTTTGATTTTGCATTGGGTAAAGGGTATTGCTATTAGCACTATCTAATTTGCTATTGGTACTACCCAATGATGCCTTTTTGTGATATTCCAAAATTGCCCCTATGATAAACCAAATGAAAACATGTTTATGTTTTTTCAAATGGGGTAAAAAAAATTAACAATAGAATCTGATTCCGTTGTACAAGTCTATAATGAAATTATGATTTTGTTCTTAATTTTTTTTGCCCATGTTTGCAAAATGGAAACACTTTTCGTTGTACAATGATAATTACACAAAAAAATGTGTTTTTGTTATGTTACTTTTTTGTCACTCCTATTTTTGCAATAGAAACATGTTTTCCGTTGTATACTTGCACAACGGAAGCATGGTTCGATTGTGTATCAAATTTGACACACAATGAAATCATGAATCTATTGTATTATAGAAAAATAAAAATAAAATATAATCATGGTTTTTGTGTTTTTTAATACAACAAATCATGATTCTGTTGTGTAAAAAAATATTACCAAGTTGGATGGTCTGAGGGAGAGAGAAAGAATAAAAGATGTGGAGAAGTGAGAGAGGAAGAGAGAATGGTTTAGTATGTTATGAAAGAGGAAGGGGAAAGTAAGAGAGGAAGGGAGAAGGGTTGGGGGATTAGGAAAAGGAAGAAGGATAGAATGATCGATGCCAATAACAATTAAGGTAGTGAGAATAGTAGTTCCCGACAATTGGTCATGAGCGTGTTGTTGGTTTTCTGTTTCTAAAAAATATATTTAATAAAGATAGAAATAAAAGAAATATGAATATTTAGATTTTCAGTTTATATCTTTTCATTCTATAAAGATAAGAATGTTTAGATATTTTACTTTATATCTTTTATTCCATAAAGATAAAAATATTTAAATATTCAGTCTATATCTTTTAAGAAAATTGTTTCTGTATGTGATCCATTTATTGACCACGTTCACCCACTAACCCATTATCTTATTCCATTAAAGATTGAGTTCTGTGATGGACAGAACTCTATAAATAGAACTGAGCACACTCTGTTTTAGATCACCAAGCCTACTCCTCTATTCAGAAAACACACCATCGAGTTTGAGTGAGTGAGGGACTGGAAAACTAAAACTCTGAAGGTTACTTGAAGTTTGATAGAAATGGCTGGATGTAGGTACCTCTGAAATTTATCTTTCTATTTCCGTTTCCGCTGTATGATTTGAATATGTTGTTTATGTTTGTTAACATATTCAGATCAATATAAATGTTTTTACATTTGGTATTAGAGTCCGCTTTTACCTTTGCTTTGCTTTTGGTTTATACTCATATTTTTAAATATTGTTTTATTGAAATATGAGTATTTTATTTGAACATTTTAATTACTAAGAAACTTTGAATTATAAAAATTGAATTTCTAACCTTTATGTGAATTAAAATATAAATTTTAGTATTTAAAATAAACTATCGGATTTTCTTCAGTGTCTTCATTGACATAAAGAATATGAAAATTTTCTTCAGTGTCTTCAATAAACTCTCTTTTTTATGAACATTCACCGCGTTTAGTTTCTGTTTCCTTTCCTTGGTTTATTTTTCTTATCTTTATGGTGGGTCATGTCTTGACCAATCTTTGTGGTGGTTAATTCCTAAAAGGCTTATGGCTGGCAGTCCACGTTGTTGTTCAAATATTTAGAGGACTTTTTGCTATTTAAGTTTTATAAGATATCTTAATGTTTTAATTAATAATTTAATTATATTATTAATTAATATTTCTCATAATTAATTTTTTATGTAATAAATTGTTTGGGTTATGAGTTGTGTTGAAATTATTTAAATTGTATGTTTATTTATGGTATTTGTTTAAATATACAATATTATGTTAAATAATTTATTCACATTAAGATTAATGAGTTTATTGAATAACTATATGCAATGTTATCTCAATTTATTTGCATTATTAAGGATGTTATGCAATTATTTAGCTCTTATTAAGAATTAATTAATGTTAAGTGATTAATATAATTTAATTGATTAGAGAATAGCCACAACATCTTTGATTGATTAGACTTATATATTAAGTGTTAAAATCACATTTAAAACATTAATTGTGATTAATCTTATGTAATGTAATAAAATCTACCCACAGGAATTTTATTATATGTGTATGATTAATTAGGATAAAATATCAGGTTATATTTCTTAATTTACCCACAGGAATTAAGAAGAATAATTATTATAATTTGATAGTTTTATCATAAGTTTGAATCTAATTTGAGTAGGACTTTAACCCACAGACAAGTTTTATGTCACTAGGTTCATAATACATGTTTTACATTGGTAAAAACATTATATTTATTTAGTCTCAAATTATGAATACTGAAAATGTATGTTTGAATTTCAGTTAATCAATCTGGAAACATTTCTGATATTAAGTGTGAAACTCCCGAATTGAAAGGGGACAATTATAAGGTTTGGAGGGAGAAAATTCTTCTTCATTTAGGCTGGATGGATATTGATTATGCTATTAGGAAAACTGAACCACCGGGTATTAATGAAACTAGCACTCCAGATGCTATTAATCTTTATGAAAAATGGGAGAAATCTAATCGTCTCTCTGTAATGTTCATAAAGACTTATATATCTGCTAGTATCCGTAGTTCTGTTGATCAGCATGAAAAACTCAAGGATCTTTTGAAGGCTGTTGATGATCAATTTGTTACATCTGATAAGACCCTTGCCAGCACCCTTATAATGCAATTTTCATCCTTAAATCTCAATGGGATAAAAGGAGTGCGTGATCACATCATGCGCATAAGAGATATAATGGCTCAACTAAGAAATTTGGAAGTTACCATGTCAGATTCTTTTCTAGTACACTACATTTTATGTACTTTACCTATTCAGTATGCCCCTTTCAAAATCTCCTATAACACACATAAGGATAAGTGGTCAATTAATGAACTATTGACTATGTGTGTTCAAGAAGAAGAAATGTTGATAATGGAAGAGGGTGAAAAGGTATACATGACTGCTCAAGGAAAGAAGAAAGGGGATCAAGTCAAGAATAAGGGCAAGATTCCTACTCACCAGCCCTTAAGAAAGAGTCAAAGTGTTTCTTCTGTAAGAAGAAGGGACACATGAAGAAAGACTGCTTAAAGTTTAAGAACTGGTTTGACAAGAAATGTACTCCATTTACTTATGTTTGTTATGAATCTAATATGGTTAATGTTAATCATAACACATGGTGGATTGATTCTGGTTCTACAATCCATGTTTCTAATACCTTGCAGGGTATGGAAAACCTAAGGAAGCCAATGGGAAGTGAGCAGTACATCTATTCAAGAGACAAGATGAGCTCACATGTTGAAGCCATTGGGACATGCAATTTAGTTTTAAGCAGCGGATTTTTTAATTTTTCATTTAGACAAGATATTTTATGTTCCAATTTTTTCTAAGAACTTAATTTCTATATCAAGACTTGCACCATTGGGTTTTTTCTTTAATTTTTCAAATTCTGATTTTACTTTAATTAATAAATCTGGAATTATTGGTTCCGGTACATTACTTGATGGACTTTACTTTATTGAATTGCAAAATAATGCTGCTTATAATTCTATACATGTTTCTGTCGGGTTAAAACAATGTGTTATAAATGAGGAATCCTCTATGTTGTGGCACCGAAGATTAGGATACATCTCTATCGAGAGAATTAAGAGATTAGTAAATGAAGGGGTACTTAGTAATTTGGATTTTGCTGATTTTGATATTTGTATAAATTGCATTAAGGGTAAGCAAACTAACAAGTCTAAGAAGGGTGCAAAGAGGAGCTCAAATCTATTAGAAATCATACATACAGATATTTGTTGTCCAGATATGGACGCAAGTAATCCAAAATATTTTATCACTTTCATTGATGATTTTTCACGATATATGTATCTCTACTTACTTCGTTCTAAAGATGAAGCTTTAGATGCCTTTAAAGTTTTCAAGGCCGAAGTAGAGAAACAATGTGGAAAGCAAATTAAAATCGTGAGATCTTGTAGAGGTGGTGAATACTACGGTAGATACACGGAAAATGGACAAACACCTGGTCTATTTGCAAAGTTTCTTCAAGAACATGGGATTGTTGCCCAATACACTATGTCTGGTTCTCTGGATCAGAATGGTGAGCAGAAAGAAGAAGCCGAACATTAATAGACATGGTGCGAAGTATGCTTAGTAGTTCCAAGCATCCTAAATCATTGTGGATAGAAGCATTAAAGACGACAGTGTATATGTGTAACGCCCCAAATTCTCTAATCAGGGTCATTACCACACATACACCACAATCAAGCAGATAATCAATCAGAGTTTAAGCAGTTTGGGAGCAAATACTAAAAGTGACATCATCAAATGTCATCTGTATAACACTGTACACTATAATATGGTGAATATACATCAAGGTTCCTCTGTAAAATACAAAACTGTACAAATATC
>PYAF01002109.1:1079887-1116040 GCA_007407185.1 Glycine tomentella
ACAATTCAAATAATGATTTATAATTAGATAACATTATAAAACTGTTTTACATCATTAAACTCTATTATTAAATAGATCTTACTAAATTCTATTAGAGTATTAATTAAGAAACTAAAAGATATTTATTGTAAAGAGCATAAAAAATGATAGACATATAATTTTACATATTTGAATAAAAAATTCTCTTTTTAATTTCTTAATCAATAATCTATATACACTAATTAAAATTTGTCTTATTAATATTTATAATTGGATATGTAAAACAGTTTTATATTATTTTCAATATATATATATATTTATATATATATATATATATATATATATATATATATGGATATTAAACTCGTTAACATTTGCCTTATTAAATTAGTCGCGAAATGGTTAATGTTAAAGCTCGATAACTGAACCAATTATTTAATTGAATTTAACTTTTTTGAGACAAAATTCCTCGTGTCCGGACACACCACACAACATTTTTTTCTTTCTTTTTGCATCGCTATTAGGGTTTGCAGAGTTGCACTTTCCCTTTCTTCCAATTCATGCGTTTTGTTTTCGATTCCCTTTCTCTATCACGCCAAATCCCACCGAATCGTGCGACGCGGTATGATTTTATTTTATTGTCTCGTTTCTCCTCAATTTTCTTCCTTCAATGTGTTCTGCACTTGGCATGCGGTTTTGGCAGTGAATTTTTTTTGTGAATTAGGATTTTTCCTTCCCCTTTGTGTGCTTGTTGTTCCATGCTTGGGTTCGCAGCTCGAATTTAGTGGAACTGGAATGCTTGATTTGGGGTATTTTTGTTTTGAAAATGAAAATTAATGAATGATGCAAAGTGTGCTTTGTGCTCTGTTTTTTTTTTTTGTTTTTGGTTGTTTGGGTGGGAAAGTTGGTTTTAGTTTGATTCGTTGGAAAAAAATGTGAAGGAAACATGGGAACTGCATCTTATTTTATGATTCTATGTGGTGTGATTGCTAATGAATTAAGGATTTAGGGGCAGGTTTTCTTAGGAAGAAAGAAATGCAGTTATAAATTATAATCTTAGTTGAGTGATTTATTATTGTTTTATATGGGAGGTTTCCAATTTTCATGTGGGCTTGTAGCTTGATTGTTGGTTAGCATGGAGTATTTTCGCTTGTGTTTTTTTGTTAAGTGTATTTAGTTGTGTTCATTAACTGCAGTAGATCCTCTCTTTCTTTTTACCTTCTGACTGGACTGTGGATCCCTTGAACTGAAAATGAAAAACTCCATCTACGGTAACCTTCATGGTTTCAACTTGTGTATTTGTGTTATTATTGCTTATTGCGTCGATACTGGTACTTATAGCTTATGGCTTATGTATTTCCTCCCTGGTGCTTGTGGGGTGAACTGTTTAATGAAACTTTCATATGCAAATATCCGATTTTGGTTATTGATGTGAATTCTAATGCTAATTTCATTTAGCCAAATGCCAATTTTAAGCATACCATTATGGTTAAGCCTTTAGTATATGCTGTTGTTAAGAGTAACTTTTCCCAATTTGCCTTAGCTAGATTGGAATGATATCTAGAATTATATTGGAAGTTTGGGTTTTGCATTTCGTAATTTGCTTTTAATATTAGCATTAGCTGAAAAGAATAAAATTTATTGTGTATTACATCTAGTAAAATGGTAACTAGGGTTTAAGTTCATTCATTTTGATTGAGTTCTGCCTGTAAGTTTTCTTAAAGATTAGACACAGCCAATTTTTACACTACTAAGATATCTTTCCTTGCTTTGCTGTATTATGAGTTTCTTATGTGTTCATCCTCATTTCCATTTATACACTTTGCTCTATGCTTTATCAAAAAACACTATTTGGACAAGTTAATATTTCAAAGATTTTTGGATAAATAAAAACTCTGGAGATCAACATCCACTGACTCAGCTCCTAAAGTCTCATCATTAATAATTTATTTTGTGAAATTATTTTTCTCATGCATACCGGAAACTTACCTGGGGAAAGGTAGTTAAATAAGACCTAATGGAGTGGGATTTAGATTGGCGGACGGTATGTTTTAGGACGGAGTGGAGAAAAGCTATAAGTCTGATGGAGGGTTAAACCCTTTAGTAGTTCTATGTTCCAGTTATTCCCTGTTTTAATTCTTTTCTTCTTCTTTTCTCTTTTCCTCTCACCATTCTTTTTATTTTAACTCTGTTTCTCTCTTTTGCTCTATTTTTCGATTTATCATTGGGTTCATCTACCACCGACCCCAATTAATTTGGGTTAAAGGTGCTGTTGATGTTGATGTTGATACCGGAACATCATAAATTTCTTTTCACCTTTGGGAGGGGTAGTTATTTGAGGTGGGGTTTGCCAATGGCCAGACATTTGACGATTTATGTTAAAGAGTCAATTATAAAGAATATTACAAAGGTGCTGCATATGGAACTTCTTTTTGGTCGATGGTTGCTACTTGCAAGTACGGAGGTACATGATATAGAGACAAATTCCTAACTTTTCTGAATTAAATGCACTTTAGCACTAAGCTAGTTCTCATTACTTAAGTTGTAGGGCTGAATGGCTGATCAAGTTTGGCATGTGAGTGACCTTACCTTGTGTCTTGTGTATTTATTATCATTGATGGAGGGTGACATGTGCACATGAGAAAAGTTTTGCGGGTTAGGTCCTTATTACATAGTTCAACATGCAATTCATTCTGGGAGAATGGAGCTTGCATAACCTTATACAATAAGGGTGAGTCAGTTTAGAAGATTTATGCTGAGGATATGATTATGGATTATGACTAAAACCTGCATTCACTTTGTTCCTTGGGAAAACTGAAGAAAACAATAGTTCAGTTTACTACTAGAATTGCAATTACTGAACGACTTTCAATTTGATCTTTTGTCCATAAAACACTGGTTGTCCATCTTGGTGTTGATTTTACCCTTTGCACAAATGCACCATGTTAGCAAAACTCAAGCATTCTTCCCTGCACACAGGCCTTTGACAGACATATGTGAGAACAAATGATCCATTTTGTTGTTTGAGTCAGTTCTAATTTGGTTGCAGATTTGATGTGTGTGTGTATGTAGTATGCATGTTTGTAAATGTTGCCTCCTTAGATTAACTGATAAACTGCATCAAGTTTATCTGCATTAAAGACCAAGCTACTCTTTCTTCAGGTATATTCGAATCTCACTTGGGTTCCAATTGATGCATTCACACTGTTAGCGGCTGGGTTCCAATTCTCCAAGATGAGCAATTCTCACTCTGAAAATCATGCAAGTGATTATTCTTTATATTTTCATCAATTACCTGTTCATAGTAGCCTAGTTGGTCTAAAAGATACAATCTACCTGCAGGATGAAGTAACTGTGGTGGGATTTGAAGTTCCAAAATCTCCTGATTCCAGTTACAACAATGTCTACCCTGGAAATGAAGATGAGGCAAGGGATCCACCTATGGTCCCTTCACATTTACAACACACTTTGCTCAATTATCCTGCTAATAGAGACACTGCAGGAACTGTTCCATTGCCTCAAAATGTGATTCTAAATCATCTTTACATCGAGAATAGAGAGTCACCAAGATCTGTGGTGGCGTTGGGATTCACTCATCGTTTCCACTCTAAATATGTTACAGTTGTGCTTTACAAACCAGTCCAAAGAAGGGGAAATACGAGCATTTAGTGTGCATAATATTAAAAACCTTGATCACCGATGGCTTGTAATGATTTATTGTAGACTCCATATTCTAATTACTGGAAATGATATTTTAATGAACTTTAGATTGTTTCTTGGTAATTAAGTTGTAGTTGTAAATTCGTTTTAATGTTATGTGGTATAGACAGGTTATAAACTTTTTTTTTTTTTTTTGTGTGTGTTTTGGGTAGTAGTGGTTCAATGGATAGGATGATATTTTGGGGATTTAAAATGACTCAGGAACATACTTTTTTAAAAATTCAATTAAAAATTTATTAAAAAATTATTACATTTTTATATTTTGTGATAAATATTTTTTTTTAATGAAATGCAATTGTTTTTGAATGTTTAAAATTAGCGCTAAGACTTGATATCAGCAAAATTAATGAAACTACAGCTTTAGAAGTGAATCAATGAAAAAATGTTTACAAATAACTTCTTTTCAAACTTTGAAGTCTGAAATCCATAATTTTGCAAATATTAATATGATCTAAATAACTTGTCAAACCAATTCAAAATATATTTTTGAATTAAAAAAATATTGGTTCTTCAATAACTTGAACTGGATATTTCTCAGAATCGGAGTGGAATGCCGAATGCCAATTACCCATAATGTGCTGTCTCGTTATCATTAGCTTCTTGGTTGTGTTTATTGTGTTCTTATCATTAGCAGTGTCTGCCTTAATTTTTTTTTTTTTTTCATTTTCAAATATAATGCTTTGATATCATGTACAACTTTAACACAGCTTATTATTATTATTATTTTAAAAAATATATCTCTTTATTGATTGTCTTTTAACCTAAATTGTATTTCTCACGGTTAATCATTATGTTTGGACGATATATGAAAAATAAATTAAAAAAGATACCTTGTATTTCTTTACATCATTTTTTTCGGTGAATTATTTCTTTACATAAATAGTCAACAAGTATGAATGTTGAAGTATACAATTAAGATTAAAATGATACATGACTGAAGTATAATAATTAAAAATACACATTATTTAAGTGTAGTTTTTTTTTATTCATATATACATTATTTATATAAACTTGAAAGTCATGTGCTTTCACTTTGATAAAAACACCTTAATTATGTTTTTTACGTATTAATTATCTTCTTCTTCTTATTATCTCTATTTTATGAATTAAGTCTCTTTCTTTTTTCACAAATTTAATTTCTCACTATTTTAATTGTGTAATTTTCATTTATTCATTAGCTTACATCATTTATATATATATATATATATATATATATATATATATATATATAAAACAAATATTGATGTCAGGGTATAAAATAGTGTGACGACAATCAATGACACAGATCCAGAAATTTAAACCGTGGGGGCGACAATATATGCATATGAATTGGTAAGGTTAATAATATAATATAATGTCATTAAAAGTACAAATATATATCATAATTATTCTTCGCAAATTTAATATTTTTACCACAGTTTCACATTAAATTCTTGTGATATATAGCATACAAAAATAAAAAAGATATTGAGCAACAAAAGTGAAGCATAGCTCATGCAATTTCGTAATAATATTTTCTTATTGTTTTTAATTATTTTTTTGTGTTTTAATTATTATATTTATTATTTATTATATTTGAAGATATATCCAATAAAAATCATAACTTAAATATTTAAGTGTTATGTACTAATTTGACAATTTTGTAACTAAAATATAAAATAATAATGAAAACAGATGCATTAAAAATTATGGATGTGTTTGGAAATTCATTTTACAGGCCGTCGAATGGACCTTTTCCATATTTCAATATAGAAAATGTAAGAGAAACAAAAGGGTTGAATTGACGATAAGCTGAACATAATGGATATACAATCATACTAACAAGACTAAAAGAAATCAAAACTAAAATAAAAACACATAAAAACTATTTTTTTAAAATAAACTAGTTATACTATCTTTAATAAGTATAGAAGTACTTCAGTACAAAAATGCAGTAGATTATTATAATAGAAAATTTTAAAGGTAATTTTTCAAGATAAAAAGAGTTATGCATTAACATGTAATTTTTTTTTCATAATTATCCAATCATAATTTATTATGTACAATAAATTTATTAAATTTTAAAATAATTATTTTAAAGTAATTCAAACAGTAAATATGATTAAATGATGATATAAAATTATTTTTGTTAGTTTATAAACATTAAACTCAATTTTTTAAAAAGTTAATTCTTCGGTAAAATAAAATAAAATGAGTATGAATACAAATATCTTATATAATAATTAGACATAACAATAGAAATTAAAATGTAACTGTATTTTTTTATTCATTAAAATATAACATTATATTAATAATAAGAAAAGATAAAATTTTAGTGACGACAGCTGCCCCCACTCCCATGGATGTAGATCCGTCCCTTGACAGCATATTTTTAATGTGTTGACAGGAAATTATAATAGTGTTACAAATAATATTTTTACTAAGACTTATAATAGAATGTATTAGAGAATATATTTTTGAATTTTATATTTTAAGGACGTGATAATTATAAATCTGCGCATAGAATACTATTATGCACTGATGATCAAAATTAAAAGTGAGTTTAATGATTACATAGTTACTTAAAATTTATTTTTTAATTTTGACTATTGAAACATGATTTAATAATTTATATTTATTATTCTTATTTTTCAAAACAAACTAGAGTTAATACTTGTGATTTACTCCATATATGAAATTGTTTCGTCCCGGAGGAACGGAAATGTCCGACGAGTGTCGCCGGAAGTGTTGCTATAGGATCGGACTCTCCCCTGCTGATCTATGGTGGTGAGACCAGCGACTGAAGAGAAGATCGCACTGACACGAGAGCAATTGGGGTGCTGTGTGTGCCGTGCGAATGGAAAGGGAGAGTCAGAAAAGTGTACCTTGAGAATGTCTGGAGGGTTGTATTTATATTGAATGATGGGCCTTGGACCTCAGCTCATAAATGACCTATTTACAGACAGAATAATAGGAGATAATGACCAGATATGGTTGCCGGAATTACGTACCTGATTGATGAGATATGATTGATTCCTTTCCGTAACAGAAATAAAACTTTTTTATGCAAGTATTATATTAAAAATAAATATCGACTGCACGTAAAAAAAATATACTTAAAAATGTAATAAGCACATCTCTTTTAAAAAAAGTAGTAGTACGGAGAAGGTCTCCGCTTATTTCGTGTATAAACAACGAATTAATGACAGCCACAACCTAGGTATGGTATTATAGTTAGTGGTCTTGAATAATTGAAACAACTCTAGGAGCTCCTGAAAGGGTGGGTTGGTTATGTACGGTATGTTTCTGTCGCCATCAATTGCCGCAACTTTTAAATTACAAAAGCCAAGAGAGAGGGAGACAATCTACTCGTTTGTTTATCGTTTATACACACTTTCTCTAATTTTTATTTATTTATAATAGACTCAAATTTATAAAAAGTTATCAGTGTTATTAAGTTTTTTTTCATAATTTTAAAAACTGAACCGATGATTGATCCAATCATAATACTGGATTATTAAGTTAATGATCAAACCGGTAAATTATTAATTGATCTGTATGATCTGGTCTATAATAAAAAATATAAAAAATTATACCTATCTTAAAAATATTTAAAAATAATATTATAAATTAATATAATTTCATAATATAGATATTTAAATACCAAAATATTAAAAAATATCATTGTCTAAGTTCAAACAAACAAGTAACAAAGATAACAAACATAAATAAATAGCTAAATAAGTTCAAGTTCAACATATGTTCCTAAACAAGTTCAACTTTTCTCAATGACCAATGAGCATAAACTAAGTTATTGCCAAGGGGCACGATAGCACAACGGTAGCAACCGGGAAGATTCGCTGAGGCAAAGGTAGAAGGTGAGTGAGGGTGACCTCAACAGTGTAGCACGACGACGTAGCAGTGGCGAGTGACGGCACAAACTCGTTGGACTTGGAGAGACCGAGACACTGCGAGATTACGAAAAGAAGGAGACTCAGGAGAGGCCAAGACTCGAGAGGGATTCTAAAATGGCTGAAAATGACATCGTTTCGAGTTGTAAGGAGAAGAAAAAAAAAAGAAAGGACAAGTGACCTAATCCGGGTCAATGAGTCACCAGTTTGACCACAAACCCGATCGGGTCGCTCTGGATCAAAAGCATAACCGATTGAACGTATGACTTGACTCGATCCAACCACCAAGTCGCAATCTA
Organism: Glycine tomentella; assembly: GCA_007407185.1. NCBI lineage: Eukaryota > Viridiplantae > Streptophyta > Magnoliopsida > Fabales > Fabaceae > Glycine > Glycine tomentella. Next base: position 1,087,776 of record PYAF01002109.1, read on the forward strand.
ATTGGTCAGATTCGGTCAGTCCAAGATTTAAAACACTAGTTTATTTTTAAATTAGAAGAGAAAATGATTAAATAAGAAGTAAAACATATCAAAATTAGTAATTTTTAATAAATTTCAATCAATCTTAACAAAGGTGTTAGAATTAAAATGTCAAAGATAATGTCGCTAACATTCGTCTCAATGATGGACAATATTCATGTATATAAATTGGTATTTTAGTTTATGAAGCATAGATAATAAATGTTTATTTTATATAATTAAAATTTAAATAATAAATACATAATTTTTAATATATAAATTACATTATAATTATAATTCATAATCAACAAGTTGATTGTTTGAGTGGTATTGAACTCGATCACCTTAAACAAGTTGTTGAGTTTGAGTCTTGAGAATAAAAAAAATGATTGAGAGTGAAGAATCTAATTTACAATGAAAAACTTAAATTATGATTTTAGATTATTTTTAACTATTGATAAAAAAAATACAAAAACTATTGAAATTTAATTGAAAGAAGAAGATAAAAAAATGTAGATTGAAAATGATAGACCATTAAAATATTCAAATATTATTTGTTTGTAAAGATAAAAGAAAGGTAGTTTAAAATGAATGAGAGAGAATCTTTTGTTAATTACAAATATAGTAAAATATACATCTATAAATATTTTTTTTTATAAATGCTTAATTGAGAGAATAAATAGAGTGAGACTAGAAATAAATTTGTGGCGATGATATTTATATTATGAATAAATCTTATTTTATTATACTTTAAATTATAAAAACAAATACTAATTATACATACCTATTATATAAATAAAAACTAAAAAGTTAGGAGGACAATTACACTCACAATGTTGAATGTAGATACGTCCGTGGTTCCTCTTATTCTTTATTCAGATATTCATTTCAAAAGAAGTGATTTTTAAGCAGAGACTAAAAGGTAAAATTTGTGCATCTATAAGAATCAAATGATCATTATGTGTGTCAAAGTTGTTGTCTTGAGTATATATTTAATAGAAGTGCATATTCATCACTCAAACTTACATTTTTGATCATGTCGGAATAAGTATGCTTTTAAAATCTCTCAAATTTAGGGCTCTATGTTTTTTAATCTCCCAAACTAAAATTTGTACTTTCTTAGTCATTTTTTAATTTTTGAATCTTTTTTAGTCTATCTTGCCATAAAAAAAGGCCACAGATTGTTCACCCAAACCTCCAAATACTAGTTGCAAGGGACTAAAAAAACATACCCCAAATTCAAGTAATTAAAAATATATTTAAACTTTTCCAAAATTATATTATTAAATTAAGAGGAGTTGTCTGTGATGTGTGTTTGAAATAGTTATGAAAATTAGATTATTTTGAAATTAATTATATATATGATCAATTATTATCAGAAATAATTTTTTTTGTTACATGAAAAAATTTAGATGAGTTAAATTATGGGAACTCATAAGAGTCAAAACAATTTTCAAAATTAAAAAGACACAAAAACAATCTTGTATCGGAAAATTTTGATGACAACTGATTTTAAGATATTAATTTTTCAAATATGTTTTTTCCTATAAAAATAGCTAAAATGTTTTCTTTTTCAAAGTGAGTGAGTAATTGGAGCTGTGGATACAAATATAAAATTAGGAAGAAAATTAAGATTAAAAAATAATTATTTATATGTAAAAAATTTCAAGTTAAGAAATACATTTACATATCTTCATTATTACTATATAATTTAAGTTCGTCTCTAATTAACAATACATGTTAAATTTACGATGAGGAAACTTTAATTCGTTTCTCGCATATATCATATTCACTCGTATAAGAGTGAAAATCTGGTTTGAACTCATCTGTGTTCAAAAACTGAAATGGCTCTGGATTTAAAAGAATATATGAACGGATGATTTTTCGTATATGTCAAAGCCAATATTATTGATTGATTGACTTGCAACTTGCTTTGGCCTAAATTATGTTCAAACCCTAAAGTTGTTATCAAAGAGGGGCAACTAACTTTTTCTCTACTACTTGCCAACTATTACTATGTGGATTACGTCAGTGAAGCATATTTGTTTAGTTTTTGAATATGAATTATCAAATTTGGTCAAATGTTGTCACACTTGGAAGCAGAAGTGAAACTATATACGTGCATCAAAATAAATAAATAAATCCCAATGTTTTGCATGTCGTCGTCAAAAATTCATCTTTTTTTTAATTAATTTAATTCCATTACTAAGTTCTAACAATTTGCATGAAGTTTTCTATGAGATTATGTAATTATTGAATTTGACTTTTCCCAAACAATGAATTTATTTTATAAAAAGGAATATGTTATATAGGTAAACAAAGACAATAAGAGGCAAAAATTATATGGGAAAGATTGCATGGATTCAATTGTCAAATGCTCTTATAGGAAATATGATTATATAAGTTTAAATTAAATAAATTTATATGGTATTTTAATTATTTACGTACATGGTTTTTTAATCTCAATTATGAATTTTTGAATCAGTGAGATTTTTTCTTCTTTCGCAATATTTTCAATTTAAAATATATAAAAACAAATCTCGTCATTATTAATAAAGAGGGAAATTAAGAAAATGATTTCTTTTACTATTTCTTGATTTTTTGAAAAGAAATATCACTTAATAATTATATACTTTTTCTCATTAATTTCTTTATCTGCTTTTTTGCCTCGAAATATCTATCAATTTACAGTTAAAGAATAATATTTTAGGAGTATAAAAATTATTGAAGTGAGTTTTATTTTTTTAAAGAAAAGAAAACATTTTTGTTACATATAGTCTGGAATTACACTTCCATTAGCATGTTTAAGAGATTTGATTAACTACTAATATTGTTAGACTTTAATATTTGCCTTCATCTTTTTATATTTTTCTTTATTCTGACTAGTGTAAAAAAGAAGTTATGTATCTGGATATGAAAAAGATATGTAACTGTTAATTGAAAATTAAAACGAAATGTTACAATGATTTATAACAGTTGAAAATAAAAATGTTAAGAAAAAATATACTAAATTAGATTATTTATATTAAAATAGTATGATATTTTTTTATTAGCAGCACATCGCATTTTTCTGGATTTGGTTTACCTCCAATAAATTTTTCCACGCAATCAACAACTTGCATTGGGTCTGTGTTTTCTTTATAATTTTTTTTTCGGTTTATATATGTTTAAATCTTTGATAAATCGAAAGCTAAATTATCTAATGTTTATCTAATTAACGATTACAATACTTGTGAACGTGAATGTGTGGAAAAACCGACTGCACCAAATCTTGTCCTTTTCTTATTGAATTGTGACTGTAGCATGAGTCGTGAGAAAATAACATCCAATTCAAAACAATGAATTTTCTTTTCCTTTATTTTAGAGTTATATAAAGTTATTTCTTTAAAAAAATTAAAGTATTTTTTGTGTGGACAATAGGTATTTTTCAGTCGGAGGCGCAATCATTCAAATTTAACCCCTCCGAATTAAGTTAGAACAACTCTATACATTTAGTGTTCATATGAGTGAGAATGATATATTTATCGGAAGAATTTGTGTTTGATTTTTATCATTTTTAAAATTTTCTTGAATTAGTTATAATCATGCATTATGAGTAAAATTAGTTTATAACCAAATAAATTGAGAGACACTCGTGGTCTTTGATCTAGGATAAAAAAAATTTCATCCATACCTGTTAATCTACACACTAGTGGTTGAAAAGAGAAAAAAATCCAAATTGAAGTATATGGGAGTGAGATAAAAGCAACACCTTAATGATAATAAGGTTTTTTTTTTTTATTGATAAGGTTATAAAGTCCCTACTAATTATTAATATTAAGCAATTTATCTTGTATCTGTTAAAAAATTGGAGAAAATTTTGAGGTGCGCATTTTATCAAAAGAGAAAGATTAATCTCTCAAATCATTTAGATTATTTGAAGATTATCCTTTCTCAACATAAGTTTTTTCATACTTACGTCTAATGTAAGAATATGTATACCCACAAAACATGTACCAAACACAATTTTAACGTATGCAGCATAGGAAATTCTAATTAATGAGATAATACAGTAAATAGATGTGTGCTAGCAATATGTTAAGACACTTTTTTTAAATATTCTTTTATTAGTTAAAATTTATTAAAAATTATTAAATCATACTCATTAAATGAGAAATATAGTCTATCAAAATTTATAATTTTAATAAACTTCTTAAGTTAATAATAGATGGCGTGTTAAAAAAATGTGTTAATTAATATTTCTGAAGTATGTACTTGTGAGAATATTTAGTTATGATCATCCATGATCATGTGGCAAGTTGCCACCCATAATTTATCTAAAAAATCAAACCCAATGGTTAAAGTGAGAGACAAAGCGTTGAATAATAGCACCATACAAGTGTGTTATATTTATTTACCAGCATATGTAACTAGACATATCTCTATCAGAGTTGATATATGTGTCACATATGAACCTTTGAGATATATCATGGGTTCTTTTTGGCATACGCGGCGAAATGCATTACGTCAAATACACCTTTGTTTAATGCATAAACCTTGGCAGCCGTTGGGAATCTCATTGGCTCTTTGCGCATTGTCAACGCCTTCCCCCTACTATAAATACAATCACACTCCTTGTCTCTCCCTCACAACTCATCAAGTCAACAAAGCTTTTTCTCTTTAATTTGGTTTAAGCTTTGTTTGTTAATTTAGTTTTCCAAATTTAATACATTGTTAAGGCTGATTATGGCTGATATTGAGGGTTCTCCAGGAAGCTCCATGCATGGAGTAACTGGAAGGGAACAAACCTTCATAGCTTCAGTGGCTTCCCCTATGGTCCCTACTGACACCACAGCAAATTTCGCTTTGCCAGTAGATTCTGAGCACAAGGCAAAAGTTTTCAAGCTTTTTTCCTTAGCCAACCCTCACATGAGAACCTTCCACTTGTCTTGGATATCCTTCTTCACTTGCTTCGTCTCGACCTTCGCGGCGGCGCCACTTGTCCCCATCATTCGCGACAACCTTAACCTCACCAAATCCGACATCGGGAACGCCGGCGTTGCCTCTGTCTCCGGCAGCATCTTCTCCAGGCTCACAATGGGCGCGGTTTGTGACCTACTTGGACCGCGTTACGGCTGTGCCTTCCTCATCATGCTCTCTGCACCAACCGTGTTCTGCATGTCTTTTGTGAAAGATGCTGCTGGTTACATAGCAGTGAGGTTCATGATAGGGTTTTCCTTGGCCACTTTTGTTTCATGCCAGTATTGGATGAGTACTATGTTTAATAGTAAGATTATAGGGCTTGTGAATGGGACTGCTGCAGGTTGGGGGAACATGGGTGGTGGGGCCACTCAGCTCATAATGCCTATGGTTTATGAGTTGATTAGAAGAGCTGGGGCTACTCCCTTTACTGCTTGGAGGATTGCATTCTTCATTCCTGGTTGGATGCATGTGGTCATGGGGATCTTGGTCCTAACCCTAGGCCAAGATTTACCTGATGGAAACCTTGGTGCCTTGCAGAAGAAGGGTAATGTTGCCAAAGACAAATTCTCCAAGGTTAGACTCTTGTGTATATGTTTGAGAACACAAATCAATATATTAAATTTCTTAAGAGGTATTCCATATTTGGTATTTGAAAATGTTTTCAGAAATCATCTCTTATTTTTATAAATAATTATGAAATTATTACATTAATTTTATTTTATTTTCTATTTTTTTCAAAAAATTATATAAAAAATAATCTTGTTTTAACTTTTTTTTTTGTTATATATATATATATATATATATATATTCAATCTTTAAAAATTTTAAAAAATGATGTAATATTTTTATTATTAGTTATGAAAATAGAAAATAAAAACACAATAAACGCTCCTTAGTTTACCAAGATCATCAAATATTGAATCAGGCAAAAGTGGGGAAATTTTTGGGAAGAAAAGAAAATCAAGTAATTAATTAACTCATTAGCTAATTTGGCTTCATTTTGTGTTCAGGTGCTATGGTATGCCATAACAAATTACAGGACATGGGTTTTTGCCCTCCTCTATGGGTACTCTATGGGAGTTGAATTAACCACTGACAATGTCATTGCTGAGTATTTCTATGACAGGTTAGTTCAGTTCATCATTAATTGAGGTCAAGCCTAAAGACCCCAGGTTTAATTTTATCTGCACATATGATAATATGATCTCCCTCACAAAGCAACTGGTAATACAATAACAAACTTTGTTACTTTTACCTACTAATTAATTTTTTATATATGTGATCACATATGATAATCATGATGAACCATATAATAATATATGTACTAATGATACAATTTTTTTTTTATACTCGACTAATGAATTACAAACTATCACATATAATAAATTTGATGATTTCTGGTAAAATGTTTTGCAGTAAAATGTTTTACGCTAAACTGCATACCTATTGAATTTATAATTAATTAGTATTTTGTTATTTTTTATTGACAAATATTATCGGTTAATTTATTAATTTTTGTCGACATTAAATTCAAATTCATGATCTCTCTTTCCTTTCTTTCTCCCTTCACCACTAAAATATCATTATATTTCCTAATTAATTAGTTATATGTGATATAAAACAGGTTTAATCTCAAGCTACACACTGCTGGAATCATTGCTGCTTCATTTGGAATGGCAAATCTCCTAGCTCGTCCTTTTGGTGGATACACTTCTGATGTTGCAGCCAGGTTGTTCGGCATGAGGGGCAGGCTTTGGAACTTGTGGATCCTCCAAACCCTAGGAGGCGTTTTCTGCATATGGCTTGGGCGTGCCAATTCCCTTCCCATTGCAGTCTTGTCCATGATCCTCTTCTCCATTGGTGCTCAAGCTGCATGCGGTGCAACTTTTGGCATCATTCCCTTCATCTCAAGGCGTTCTCTTGGGATCATATCAGGCCTAACTGGTGCAGGTGGAAACTTTGGTTCTGGTTTGACCCAATTGATCTTCTTTTCAACCTCAAGGTTTTCTACTTCCACTGGTCTCTCCCTTATGGGTGTCATGATTGTGTGTTGCACTCTTCCTGTGACTCTTGTTCACTTCCCTCAGTGGGGTAGCATGTTCCTCCCTCCTTCAAAGGATGTTAACAAGTCCACTGAGGAATACTATTACACCGCTGAGTGGAACGAGGAGGAGAAGCAAAAAGGGTTGCACCAGAATAGTCTCAAGTTTGCTGAGAATAGCCGTTCAGAGAGAGGTAAGCGTGTGGCCTCAGCACCAACACCACCAAACACAACTCCAACTCATGCCTAGCTTCTCCACTTTGCACTCATTCATGTGCCTTCAGCGTATTTTTAACCATTGGAGGAAGATCAGACAATTGAAGTTGATCGAATGAGATAAAATATGATTCGTCTGATATTCACCAGACGGTTTTAAATTACTGAATGTGGGTGAATGTGTTGAAGAGTGAATGGAGTGATTGGGGAATCCGGATCCCAAGTTTTAAGGCTGTAAGGTATAACTACTGCAGTAGAAAAGACCACCAATAATGAGGAACAACCTAAGGGAATCTCAGATTGAATAAGTTACTTTTTATTTTAACCAAAAAAAAGAGTTGAAATACTAGTACGTATACGTGGGCCATATATATATATATATATATATATATATATATATATATATATATATATATACACACACACGCAAGAATCAATTTATGATTATGCAAAAGAAGTGATGTAAAAAAATAATAATGTACTATGTTTTGAATTTTGGTGTGCAATTGATATATTTACATCATCTTATAATATGTACACATTGAATATTCTGGCGTGTACGATGGGAGCAATATAGAGAACAAACTTCAGATTCAGGATGGGGAGTTGTTAATTAGCTGGTGAATGATATCACTAATTCACTATCAATAATACGTCAACGCAGATCTCGATGGTAGGTATTCTTCTTTAAGTCGATGACGTTTGATTAGTGGAAGGGAATCAATAATTAAATTGAAAAATTAATTCCTCAACTCAATAATTGTATATTTGTTTAAGATAAGTTGCATATTTTGAGTTCTGATTAACACAATGTGATGCCAATATTATAAACAGTCACTTGGCTTGGGTTCCGTGTGAACTGAGAAATGTTGCAGACGTTGCATTGCCGCTTTTTCAAATTTTATTTTTGCTTACATGTGTTACGTGCTTACGTTTGCTTTTGAATAAGAACGGTAACCACTATCTGTCGTATACTATATATATATGCTACTATTGCTGTTTCACTCAATTCCAACTTTCCAAGTTCTTCGGACGGCAAATCTAATGTTAGTATTTAACAATGTCAAGAGTGAGACAAATTACAAATATGATATATGTTTGTGAGCTATTGTCGGTTTTTGGGTATTCAGATAATTAAACTAGTATTATTTTCCATTCCAATAGTGAAGACAAACATAACAAACACAGAAGAAGCTAACAAATTGAACCAATTGTTATTGACATAAAATCTGAATCCCCTGATCTTTATCTAGTGATTCTGATTTGCTGACTCTGAGAATGCATAAAAAAATTGACCGTAGGAAATTTTGATCCGAGGACAGAGTGAGGCTAAAATTTTGGTGCTCAAGTTTTGAATAGTGTACTAAGCTTCTGTGCTTGAGCCGTTTGCTGCTTCTGCTATTTGTATCCATTCTTGTTAGGTACATACTACATACGTATGTTCTCACAGATTTCATGGTATCCATAACAAGGGGCTCTATGCTCATAAGAAATAAAATTAACAGATTGAAAGATTTTATTGGAATTTTTTTTTCTTTTGTATAATGGTCGCATTGAAGCTAGAACCTATTACCTCATGTATTCCAACCAAAACCCCTTCGATTGGGTCGAAAGATTTTAATTATCTAATATTTTTTATTTTGTATTTTCCTTTTATTTCCTAAAGATAGATGATGACACTTGTAAGGTTATTATCAATTTAGGTTAGTAGCTATATGTTATTTAAGGTGCTGTTCCAATGTAACTGAGATAAGAAGAAATTAATCATCTCAGCATTCCCCATTTAGCTTCTTCCTTGTCTAGTTTGGTTAATTTTCAAGTAGCTATGCTTTTAGCACTCTAACACTTCATGCTGCTCGAGTGTTCCTAAACACTATCAATACTATGTTGTGCTTTACTTCAATGTAATTATTTCTTGTCTATGTTCATTATTTGATAATCGAAAAGGGAAAAATCTCAGGAATGCCAAGAAAAATAAACTCAAGAATATAAAAGGAAACTCAACTTCATTCACCACAATTCATATAAGGAAAAGATACTAGCAAAAACCATGGTACGGACATAATCTGAATGTTTAAAAGAAGTTACATGGGATCAGGGTGTTATCCAATTTGCATGGGGAGCCTATGGAGTGTGCAATTTAGTGCAAATACCAATACTCTTGTGTATTGACAGTAAACTCAAATCGTATTCTATCAAGACCCTACTTGGTCTATTTAAACTCAAAACCTCTCTAGTGCAACAAATGTATATATAAAATTTTGCTTTATGCAGAATAAATTAAGGAAAACAAGTGAATGTGAATCAGTCATCAGCTTGAGTTCAATATGTTGCCTCAATATTCTGAACCGTGATTTGAACAAGAGCATGTGAAATGCTGAGGAACTAACTGTCTTTTGAACTGGGTAGACAACATGTAATGCTAAACTATTAACTTAGCTTTCCACTGCCACCACATGTTGAACAGGATCGACCAGAAGAGCACTTTGTGCAATAGCTCCACTTCCTTGGAAGCCTGGTACAAGTAATTGAGTTGAATGGCTAAACTAAAAAATTAAAGAGAAAATAGGCTGTGAACCGACAGTATAAAATAGTTTTACACCATCATCTAATCACAATTTATCATGTCTGATAAGTTTGTTGACTTTTATAATAACTACCCTAAGAGTCATATCAATGGTGATTTATGATTGAATGATAGTACAAAACTGTTTTACACTGTCAATGCATGCTCATTAAACTAAAAATTAAATACTAGGGGAAAAGAGATGTAAGACCGTAGTACCCCGCTGTGAATCGGGTTGCCATGTTCTTAGCTTGCACTCTTGACTTCTCAGCACTTTCATCGGAACATTTCCTAAGAACAAATCCTTCACCTTTGCATTCAGAACATATACCAGAACCTCCACAATCTTCACATACTTTGACTTGAATCTTTAATTTCAAAAGAAGAGCTTAATTAAGAAAAACAGTTACCAATTCAGCACACAATTTAATCATTGTTCTTTCTATCTCAGTTCTAGCCCAATTCAGGCAATAATGGTATCAATGAATGATCTATGCTGCCTTACTAAAAGGAAGTGGAAGCATAATTCACCTTGGAGAATACAATTACCAAGTTGTCAAGTGACATGAAAGATCAATATTATTAATTTTTAATTTTTACAAGAATTTTCTTTAGTGAAACAGAATTAGCAATGTCACATAAACAATGCGAACTCTCTTAGAATTTGGAATTGTGCCTAACTCAACTCTAGAAAACCAACTTGTAAGGTGAGGATTGTCCTCCACTTATATACTTTAATTTTTGCAGGACTAGACATTTGCAAATGATTTGATAGCAGGTGGTCTAATAAGCCCAACCATACTTGCTATGATAGGCTCTAATACAATTTTAGAGTTTGAGTTTGGGTCTAACTTAACCCTACAAAACTGACTTCTAATGTGAGGATTGTCTCCCACTTATATACTTTAAGTTGACTATATTACTAGTTGATGTAAGATCTAGATATTGAAGTATGTAAATGGGAGACACTATCACTTTACATGCCGGTTTTGTAAGATAGAGTTTGGCCCAAATCCAATTTGTAAGAAACTCTAATAGTTTAATGTATTACACTACAATTACAACAACAACAACAACAACCATTGAGCACTTGAACAATAGAAGCCTTCCAAAGATTTTCATGTTCTTGTTTGGAAAACAAGGTAGATTTTTTAGTGGCACACTGGCATATTGCTGAGTTAATAATTAATACAAACAATAAAGATAAATTATTAACCTGTGATGACTCAGAAGTTTTGGATCTCTATACAAGAAGGGTAGCTGCAGCACCAACTACAGTTACAGCTACTGCCATTGAAGCTGCAGTCTCAGCCAGTGCAGAGGAAACGGTGGATAATCTCCTTCTTTGCAATTGTAACTTCACATCTATTCAAGGAATAAAATGAGACTAGCAAATACAGCTTTCCCTTTAAATTTTAGATCATCAACATTTAAAAAGTTAGGTAGCAGGTAGCCATAAGTTTTTCATCAGCAGATGGAAGAGCCATTTTCAAAGGAGCACAATAAGTTTTTTATTTTTATTTTTTATCTTTCAATAATAAATTACTATAGCTAAGGAATTAATTATTCCAATGAATTAAAAAGAAGGGAGAATTCCAAACATGGCATACTTTAGGTGTATTCGAAACATGCATTTAAGTTGTGTTTATTCTAGTTGTTCTATTTTAAACAAGTATGAAATTGTGTTTATTAAATAATCCAACTCCCCCAAAACCAATTTAAGAACCCAGCTTAAACCAACCAGTATTAATTCTCGTAGCTGAATTTTGCATTCCCTTGAAACCAATATTCCTGTGATATGATAAATGGTGAACGTGAACTACACGTCAAAACCTACCGGGAGTAGTACTACTCCTCCATGAGGATAGGAATGAATTGGCACACGGTGGTTCCACCGAACAGAATAATATAACCGCTGCTAAGTAAAAAGCACATCTTCAATATACACGAAAATTAACTACTTGCTTTATGAAGTTTCAGTTACCACATAAATAAATGTAAATCAGAAAGTACAATAAGGATTGATGACAGTAGTTGTTTTATTTGGGAAAATAAGAAGAAAAAACATCTTACTCTGAGAGTGAGAGAAGCAGGGAAGTGAAACAGGGTGCCGCACACTAAGATGAAGATCCATTCAGATAACTATCCTGTTCTGTTCTTCCACCCAGTATTACTCTCTCTACTGCTCCCTTATCACCTTCCCTTCAAACCTTTCCAAAATTATAAAAAAAATTAAATTATTGTTAATAGTAATATATATATATATATAAATAGATAGATAATAATATTTTTTTCTCTTTCCTTTTGGTTATTCATTTCATTGATATTTCTTTCTCTCTCTCTTTAATTTTAGAAATAAATATGTATTTTAAATATAGTTATAATTAAAATTTATAATACATAATATGTTTTAAAAGAATAGAAACAAAATATATTTTTAGTTCCTATATTTCATAAGAATTTTGTTTCTAAATTCTAATCTTTGTACCTTGACATTCAAAGTTTGGGTCCCGAACTTTCAAAAGACAATGTTTTTAGTTGGGAGTTTGGACAAATGTCAAAGTATGGAACTGTTGTATTGTTTATGAAGAGACATGTCCAATAAAGATGTTGATAATTTAATGTTGGATCAAGTTTTCTTTTAAGATATTTATATGGAAGAAATACCTTTATACGATTATTATGCATAAAGCAATACTCAACTAATGGGGTGAGGTGTGTCCAGTGTAAATGAAAATAAGAGAAAATGAAAATGTGCGTATCTTTTCCTTTGCAAGTATCCCTTATTTATATTTTATTTATCTCTTAGTTAGTTGTGGATTTTTTTTCCGATAATCACTACCGAGATTTCTAACAGTTCGGTATCACGATCTCTAGATCTCTACATTTGACCGTATCCATGATCTACTTTCAATTAGAGTCAACAATCTAATCTACTACAATAGGCATTTTCACTAAACTCAATTACAGAAACAATGTTAATAATAATTGTCTTCAATAACTATAAATACTTATCTTAAAAGTTCACATACTAAAATATTCAACTAATGAAATAAACATACTAAAATAAAATAAAAATTGTAAAGTATAAGAAATAAAAACGTATTTCACCTATAGACGAGTAATGGTAAATAGAAACATTAACTTGCTGTTTTCGGCCTCATAAAAGTTCCTTATGGGATTAATTTCATTCCTCCTTCTTTTAACTAAGGGAGGGTAAAATAAATAACCTAAATAGTTAATCAAACTGCTAATATTTTAATACAAAAATATTTATTGATTATGTACATGTAATATCAATTGATATTTTTTTTTATTATCAATTATACAGTTGTTACTTAATTACCTTATTCTCAAAAATGAATTATTCACTTAGTCGGGTGCTAATTATACAAATTAAGAAAGCTTCAACTTGAACAATAAATTATTTTTTAAATGTAATGTATTCTCATTATAAAAAAAAGTAAAAATTCTCATTAAAAATTATAAAACTGATTTTTGGAAGTGTAGAAATTATTGAAGTAAATTTTGTCTTTCTCGACAAAATTATCACCATGCATAAGGTCAGAGAATAAAATTCTTATTAGCACACTTAAGAAATTTAACTATCTACCAATTGTAGTAGACCTTGTTAAATTCAATAAACCATTTTAACCATGCTCAAGTAGTATTAATTAATAAGCTGAAAAATAGAAGTAATTAATAGAGGAGGTAAAGCTTAAATAAATATAGAGAAAATAGACTATTATTAAAAATATAAAATAATTTTACACTGTCATCTAATAAAAAATTATCATATATTATAAATTTATTAACCTTTATAATAATTATCTTAAAAGTTGTATCAATGATAATTTTTTATTAATTGATGGTATAAATTTTTTTGCATTAATAATACATGACTATTAAATTGATAAATATATTAAGTTTTAGTCATACATTATAAGAAATTGTTAAGCACTAACATCAATGATAATGAACACTTTACAAGTGTTAAGATTAAGAGATCAGAAACATTTTTTTTTCCTTTTTGATCCTTATAATTTTATAATTTTGATTCCTCAAAATTTTATTAAACACTTGGTCTCTCACATTTTTTGATTTTAATTTGAATCCATCATTAATATGTCACTAACTTTTTAATGAAAATTAATAATGTGTCATGTTAAGGATAATGTGACACTTACATACCAACTTTATAAATGTTGTGATAATTTAACATATGTATTGTTCTTTCATGTCAGCATGTATATGTAGGTAATTTTTGTTTAAAAAATTGATAATAGATTAACCATATACTAAAATTATTAAATTTTTTTTAGAAATATATGAAATTAAATATACAATAATTTTTTAGAGATTAAAATTACAAAATCATATTGAGATAAAAAAAATGGATTTAAGTGGTTGAAAATAAGTTGACAAAAAAAAAGCACTTTAAAATAATAATCGTTTATACTATATGTCACATGTGTGTCAAACACATATTCATGTTGAACGCTTCAATTCGCGAACATTTCGAATAACCATAACTGTATTATATAATTTTTAACTTATTATTTCAAAACGTGTACTTAAATAAATAGGAATATCATAATAAGAGACAAATTATGATATATTGTTGAATCGTGTTAATTCTTAAATAATTAGTTGTGCGTTTTGATTTGAGATTTATACTGTGCTAAAATAATTATTTATATTTTCTTATATTATAATTATATTGTGTCATATCCGTGTCTAATAGGTTTCAGTATAGCTTCGCGGGTAGAACTTGGAACTCAGCTCCAACCAGTGACATGCTTCCCGTGAGCAAAATAATTTTGGCGGTGTCTTCTCATCCTTTTTGGAGAAATTATTGTATGATTTGGACAATTATGTGCTCAGTCCAATCTTTACATGAATTAACTGAATTTTTCAATTGAAAAAAAAAATACCCTTAAATTTTCGCAAAGTACCTCATAGAGATTCATCGAAATCATACACATCTAATAATCTGGAATCATATAATAATTTCTTGATCCTTGACATATTCCGCTGTATATCCACAATCAAAACCATGACAGACAACTATTGTATCAGCCAATGTCAAAATAAAAAACAAAATGGGCTACAATTCAACAATTTAGGGGGAGAAATTTATACAACTGAATATTTCCTCTTTCACCCATCTTCTTTTATCAGCAAATGATAATTTATTTTAGTCTAAAGGATCGAATCAGTATTTTTTTTTTCATTCTCATTTAATCATCTAACTCACTCATGCTGGAAAAATTTATTGAGACTGTGAATCATAAACAGTAGAGTTTGCACATTTTATGACCTTTTACTATGGTGGTTCAGCAATGTATGAGGCTCTGTAAATATTTCTTCTAGTTTCTCAATTCCGTTCCTGTTTAGTTTTGTGTAATAATTAGTGTCAGTGAAATTACTTCATAAAATGTTTTTTTTTTCCTTGAACCTGCACCTTACATATATATCTGGGGACTATGTAATGTGACAAAATAAGAGCTTATGTGAGAAGGAAATATAGTGGGGCCTACTGTGATAAAAATGATAAAAACTGCGATGTAAAGTAATGTGTTGGGTGTGAGTAGCTGTGCCCAGTGTCAGTAGTTACGGTGCACTATGCATCCCATGTCTATTAAATTCGAGACCCAACTAAACCAATTGTTCCCATTTTGCATAAACTTTGAAAAAAGATCAGCGGGGTTGATGTTCTTTTGCTTCCCTTTAAACATCACAAGATTTACATGTCTCCTTGTAGTTGAATCATTTAAAATTAATCTCATCTTGTCTATAATCACTTAGCACATTGGTGCCCAATAATTACTAAAGTATTGAATGGGAACTTTATGGGTGAGGAGGGGTATTATTATTGTTATTAAGAGGATCTTTTCGAAATTTGTGGATGGGGGGAAATCTACCACTCCCAAACAATATTGATTAGGCTTATTAGGTGGCCAACCAATATAATGGGAAGTAAAACACTATAGTAGTTGTTCACTATAGTCAGATAGGAGTTCGTTAATTAATTACCTTGAATTGTTACTATGACTAACCAACGGCACAAGACACTCATAATTGGACTATTATGCTACCAACGATGATCTTTAAATGGTTACCCAATTGGTTGGCAATATCTCAATTATTTTTTCACTAATACACGACACACTGTTGGACTTTATTTCTTTCTATCACATACTATTGATAATATACTTCTTAATACACATTCTATTATTACTTAAAAATTGTTAAAAACTATAAGATTATGAAAGATTCATTAAATAAGAAGTTAAATCTATAAAAAAAATAATCAATTGTAATTAATAATGAATAATATGTTAAAGAGTGTGTTATTATTATTATGAGTAATATCATATATATGCTGACTAATCGTGAACAAAAAGAAGATATTACTTGGATTTAGGGGCAGAAAAACAGCACAAATTTGACTTGAGTGCAATAAGATGAACTCACGAGCATCCTCACTTACAATACACAAAAAAAAAAAGAGCACCCACCTCGCCAACTCATCTCCACCACACCCCCAAAGTTATGATGTACTAACAATGAGCTGTGCATAACTGCATTCACTAGCTATTCACGAGCCTATTTAAGACACTTGGTTTTAACCCCTTTACAAAAATCTAGCATAAAACCCCTCCCTCCTTTCTTTCTATCACAAATTCAAACCATAGACTATACAAAGTTCAAAAAAAAAAAAAAAAAATTAAATGTCTACTACTACACATTTCTCCCTTCTGTCCCTTTACCTCATCCTTTCTCTAAATTCCCTACACTTGACCATGGCTGCAAGGATCATTCCCCAAAGTGCTCCTAGCACAGTTACAAGGCCTCAATTTCTATCAGAAGCTGAAACTTATTTGAAGCCACATCTTGGTCTCAAACAAAATGTCTTCCAAGGGAGACAAGTCAAGAATTGCTTGCCAAAAGGGTATAGGCATAACTCAGCTCCAAGCAGATTCGTGAACTATGACACGCTAGGCTCTAGTGGCTGTTCCGGAATGCGTTCGGAGAAGCCATGAGGATGATCATGTTCATGTCTTCCTGAATGGGAAAAAGAAAGACTTGCAAGTGTTGAAGTTTGTACATGGTTTTTTTATCCTGGATATGAGAAGATGAGATAATTGTGTTGTTTTTGCTTTTGCTTATTTATGGTTGATATATGTTACAATTTTGAAGGATGTGCTTAGGCAAGGTGAAAATGTTAGTATTCTTTCCCTGTTGTGAATAGTTCAATGCCTAAGACATTGACCAACCATGAGAAACAGAGAAGATATTTTTGTTTTTACCAAGCCATATCAGCATATGTGCCATGCATTACGCTAAGCACAAATATGTAATAATGCCAAAGGAATATTATATACCATGTAATACCCAAATAGGGTGATGTGATATACTATGTAATGTCTTTTTTACATGTCCTCGTGTATTCCAATAGTATTCAGTGTGGTGGGCACATTAGCCTTGTATTTGTTTTTCCTGTTGTGTTTGGTCTTCAGTTAATTAAATTAAGTTAAATTTATTCACTTGGTTTCTACCGTTGTTACTGTACTGAGTTTTAGTCTCTACACAAGAAAACGGGAAGTTTTAATCCCTGCACATGCATAAAAAAAGTTAAGTTCTGATTCTTGTTGATAATATCAAAGATAATTTTCTGGTTGACAAAATTATTACAAAAACTTTGTCAGCAATAAACCGTTATGAAAAACAGTTCAAAGACTAAAATATTTTTTATAGGGACTAAAACTTAAAATAATGAGCAAATGAATTGTTTAACTAAAATTATACTAGATATCCCAAGGAGTATACGAGGAGGCTGTGTTTCAGTCTACTTTCAGTCGAAAGTTTGAATACCCATCCTCCGACAACTCTGTTTAAGGCAGTATGTTTAACTTTTATAAGAGAAAAAAAAGTAATTAAAAATTGGCAAATTGAATAAGTTAATAAAAACAAAAATCGTACAGTTTTCGTGTTTTATTAATTAAAAGGGTTATTTGAGAAATGAAAAAAAAAATAATCTATCAGATTTGGCTAAGTTTAAAAACAGACTCATTGCATATCTCTCCCCAAAGATGTTGACCCCACGAACCGGAATGCAAACTATATGGAAAAAGGGGATAAGGCATGAAAAAAATATAAGAGTTGGGTGTATTTTCTTTTCTTCTCTCATATCCTGATTAGTTGTCGAGCCTTTATTATAAGCTTTTGAAATCCGCCAAGTAAAATAACATCCAATAAATTGTATTAAGTTATTAACGTTATACTAGTAAGTAGAACCCACCACACTACAGTACTGAAATCCAGGATTAGGCAGCAATCTAAGAATTCTATGCTCAATTATTTTCCAACATAATCCGAATTTCATCCATCATATATATATGTGTGTGTGTGTTTTACAAAATCCGGCTCTACTAATGTTGGCTAACTAATATACGAAAAGTAAAACCTGAAAAAGGCTTCGCAGTTCCGAGCTAGGTGTGTATGTAACTTTAAATAAACAAAACCCAACTATAGAGATCGTCTTCAGCAGCTCCACCAGCAGAAGTTGCAAAGGGTTCAGATCCTACGGTCCTACTCCCAGTTGCTGGAAAATTAAAGTCACTTCCAAAGCCCCTGGATTGCTGTAAAGTCTGAGCAAATGCTTGGTATTTGCGTATATCAACATCACTAACACTCCTACGCGCATACTTCATTGACTGTTCAAAATGAGCTGCCTTGATCTCTGAAACATATTCCTCCTCCGTGTCTTCATCCATAACCTCGGGGTTTTCTCTTCTCTTCCACTCATGCTCTATGTCCTGAAAGAAACCAAAAGCAAACACAATGATAAGAAACTCATTGAGCAGGAATAAGAAAAGAATCAGAATCCTGAATCGAAAAACAACTCAGTGGTGTGCCTCACTCCATTCCAAACCAATTCATTCACACTATATGATCCAGTAGACCTCAAATATCAGAGATTTGTGATAATTAATACATTGACAACTTAACAAAACTAGTCAATAAATGCAAAAGAAAAGGATGAATTACTATCATATTGGCCTATACCTCCTATCCAAAATGTGATTTTCTAAATCAATCCTCAGATAACAAAGATTAATTAAGCCAATTACTTGACCAATTATCACAAATGTATAAACTTAAAAAGGGATTGTTGGTCTGAGGAAAATGCTTAACAGATTAATTTGAAGTGTGTACTTCACTAGTAATTGAAAGCACCAGAAAAACTCAGAAGAACAATGGAAAGACTAGCAAACAAGCCTTCATTAAGTTTTAAAAGACTTCCTAGACAGCTGTAAACTGGCATCATAGAGACTGCTTCCTTGAAAGTTCTAAGAACTAAAGAAAATTTTATCTATTCACCTAACAAAAAACGTACCTTTTCTATGTTCTCTCTAATAGCATATTTGCATGCTCTTTGGCATATCTCTGTTATATCAGCACCGCTAAAGCCTTTAGTATACACAGCTAGTGCTCCCAAATTAACATCTTTTGATACAGATGACTTCTTCATGCAGGCCTTGAAGATTTGATAACGGGACTCCTGATCAGGAAGAGGAATATAGATCAGTTGATCTAGACAACCAGGCCGAAGAAGTGCTGAGTCAATGATATCAGGTCTGTTGGTGGCCCCAATTATGAAAACAGTCTTTTTGGCATTCATGCCATCCATTTCAGTCAGAAGTTGATTCAGAATTCTATCAGCAGCACCACCAGCATCTCCACATACTTCCTCTCTGCAACAATAATAGTGTGCGTGCGTCCACACACAAAATTGTAAAGGTATTAAATAACATTTAAAACATAACTTTGGCATATGGGATAATTGTAATATTTTACAAATGTGTAAGCAATAATAAACACATACAATTATAACTCAATTTAATATCAATTAATATGACAAACTAGAAATATGTGACAAAAATAGACCTGAGTAGCAGTGGAATCAAGCTCATCAAAGAAGAGGACACATGGAGCTGATTGTCTGGCCTTGTCAAAAATTTCTCGAACATTGGCTTCACTTCCACAAAACCACATAGTGAGCAATTCTGGGCCCTTCACACTGATGAAGTTAGCTTGACATTCATTAGCAATTGCTTTGGCCAACAAAGTTTTCCCACATCCTGGAGGACCATAGAAGAGAACAGCTTTTGATGGTGACATACCAAACTTCTCAAATTTTTCTGGGTCCACAGGATATTGAACAGTCTACATCCAGAAATGCAAAATCCTTTCAGATTCAATTGATATAAAACTAAGTAAAAACGTTTAACCAAGAATAGTAGAGATTTATGACCTCTTGCAGCTCACGCATGACATTCTCAATCCAATATCCTCCCAGCTGACATTAGGCACCTCAACAACCTGTCAACAAAGATTGCTAATTAGGGGAAAGAACAGCAAAGACAGAAAGCCTCACCAACTAAATAATAATTTAAATTTAAAGGAATTAAAAAGAATACAAAAACTACTAACAGTTTCTCGTAAAGCAGATGGATTGCTTGTTCCCATAGCAGTATGGAAATGCTCATTTGAAATTGCCATAGAATTCAGTACTTCAGCATCAACATTCTCATCTTCCAAATCAACGGCATCCATCTTCTCCCTGATGCATTGAAGAGCAGCTTCAGTGCAAAGGGAAGCAAGATCAGCACCAACATATCCATGAGTATCTTTTGCAATTCTCTCTAAATCAACCTACAGTAGGAGAACCAGTACAGTAAGTTAGACGTACCAAAAAATGATAAAGAAAAAAACACAAAATCAACCAACAGAAATGGAAGTTAAGCATGCTGAATTTACATCATCTGAAAGCTTCATGTTTTTGGAATGTATGCGAAGGACTTCAAGTCTTCCAACTTCATCAGGAACACCAATATCAATTTCCCTATCAAATCTACAAAACCTTCTCAATGCAGGGTCAATGCTATTTGGACGATTTGTAGCTCCAATAACAATAACACGAGCACGAGATTTCAATCCATCCATAAGAGTCAAAGTTGTGAAACAATTCTCCTTTCAACTTCACCATGTGTCTTCTCCCGCTTGGGTGCAATAGAATCAATATCATCAATAAAGATGATGGAGGGAGCATTCTTTTCAGCTTCTTCAAATGCCTTCCTGAGATTACTTTCACTCTCTCCAGCCAGTTTAGACATAATCTCTGGGCCATTAATACAAAAGAAGAATGTTCCAGTTTCATTAGCAACAGCTCTAGCTATCAATGTCTTACCAGAGCCTGGGGGTCCATACAGCAAAACTCCTTTGGGTGGTTTCACACCAATTGATTTAAAAAGTTGTGGGTGTCTCAGTGAAAGCTCTACCAACTCACAAATCTGTGCCATGTGCTTCCTGACACCGCCCACATCATCATAGCCAACCTCATCCAGCCTTTCTTCGTCCTCTCTTTTCACAGGTTCCTCCTCATAGAATATTTCAGTGTCTGGAGCAACCACACAATACTCCCCAGGATCAGTTTCAATGACTTTGAACTCTACACCTCTCATTCCTCCTCGGACAATAAATAGATCCCCCTTTCTGACAGGACGATAAGCCTCCAAGAAATATGCTGCAAATTATTAAATAACAAAAGTTAAAACCTTAAACAACACAGAAATATTCAGTGGGGAGGCACCAGAATCAAATCCCTGGAACATTAATAACCCCACACCATCTGTTCCAATAAAAACAGCCAAAAGCAACTAATGTGGAAAAAACATAATGGTATTATGATTGGAAGAGCTCAATTGAATTTGCACTCTGATTTTAGTTTATTCTAATAATTTCTTCAAATTAACTTATGAAAACAGCTCACAACATATGAAATCAATTTAACTTATTCCCTCTTCAATTATAAAAACAACTTATACATAAGCACTTACACGACAAGTGCTAAATCATTGCTTTTTACCCAAACGCACCCATAGTAGACAATAAAACTTCTTATAACATCAACACGAATTTTAAGTAATGTACAACAACTAAAAAACAAAATCTTGCAATAAAGTATTACATATTAATAATCATTAAGCACACTCAACGTTTTAATAAAGAGGGATTATTCACTCACGTTTCAAGTAAGCATCAAAGAGATTGCCAGGGACACCTTCGATGGTATCATCAATGGGAAGAATGTGGACGCGCTTCCCATACTTGACATCAGGGCACGCATGCACAGAAACAACATCTCCAAGACGAACCCTCAAATTCGACCTAACAACTTTATTCATTCGATTCTTCACAATTATCGTCTGCAAGAGCTATGCAAACCTTGTCCTTCCGTTTCTTCCCCTGCATTACAAATCCCATAACAACAACAACAACAACATTAATATTAATAAATAAATAAAATTAAATAATAAAAAACTAGAATTTTTGGAATTGAGTGAGACCTTGATGAGGATAGTGTCTCCCCGGAAAAGTTGGAGTTTTTCCAACGTTTCAGGATGCATGGCAAAGACCGAATTGTCATCGTTAACAGCTTCGTCCACGACTAACCGATTCGGCGATTTCTTCCGTTCAAAAATCGCAGTGGAAAAATCCTTCTTCACAGATTTCCTGAAATTCATAAAAAAGAACAAAACTCAAACTTTATCGCATGGGTATTCGGAATTTTAGGGGGGGGAAGAAGAACTTAACGAGTTGACTCACGAGTCGGAGGATCCGGCTTGGTGAGACCTTGCTTGAGTGGAAGATCAAAGAACTTCGCGGTGATGAAATTTGATAAACGGCTATCTAAAAAACACAAGGACCTAGAAATATGGGTATAATTACAAGGTTTAAAATCAAACTTCTATAATAAGAAATGATAAAGAGAATCAATGATGAATTACTCATCAAAAGGCAAGCAAGGAGGAAGTCATAAGAAACTAAATTAGAGCATATTAAAGATTACTAAATAGCTCGCTTGGTGCAATAAGCTCATTAAATGCAATTCCTTTGATAGCGGATAAATTATGATTAGGGCAAGTGTCTCGCTTTCGCTTAACGCAATTTCCTTTATAGATGATAAATTATGCTTAGTGCAAATGTCTCACTTAACGGAATCCTTGTACGAGAGTTTTTTCTTATGAATAGTCCAATAAATAATCAGAAATTCCTAATTTTGGAAAAAAAAAACAAAATTGTTAATGAATTAAGCTTATGTTTAGATTGAGAATTTCTTTTTGGTTCTTGAGTGAAATCAAATTGATTTTTATTAAGGAAATTATTCTTTTGTAGTAAATCCTCCTCCAACTTATCGTTCTTCTAAGGATCGTAATATTGTTATTTTTCATCTTCTTCATCTTCTCCATTTTCTATTTTTGAGTTATAAGAAAACCATCAATGAAGTCTTGGAATTTTTGCATCAGAAAGAGTCTGATCCAAGTGTGTATGTCTTGGACTTCATCAATGTAAGATTTTCCCTCTAATGTTGTAAAAAAAATGGTTTAAGTATAAACATATGTAATTATGCAAAAATGAAAGTACTAGAAATGCAGTAAGTGTGTTCACGAGTACAAGTCACCCACTAACCCGAATTGACTCAAACCCATCCGAACAATTTGGATTGGGTCATTTATGCATTTGGGTCAAAACCGAACCGAATTGATCAAAACCGTTCATGTACGGGTTGGGTCATGAGTTTAGATCATAGATCTGATCAAAACCGAACTAAACCGATCAAAGCCGATCAAAAAATTTAGAGTTGTTTGGTTTGGCTTTAAATATTGCTAATATTGGGACTCCAAGTATTGGAACTGCAAATGTTTATAATATTAATGGATCATATTTTGTTCATTTGTTTAAGCAAATCTGGTTGCATCAAAGCTTATTGCAAGAAATTAATTTGTAGAAAATAGTTGTGATTCAGATTATTATAGTAAGTCTTGTTGAAGAATATTTTGTTTTAATTTGTATTAGTCTATATTAGAATATTATGTTAATGATATTAAAGGAATCAATTTTACTACTTTTAGACACTTCATAATATTGTGTTAGGTAAACAGTCATTTTCATCCCTGAAAATGTAGAGCACTGACAAATTCGTCCAAAAAAAATGGAAATTTAAATTTTAGCTCCCAAAAGTGAAAAAAAAATGCGACAAATTCATTCATATGTTACCGTTAATGAAAGAGCTCATATGGCACAGAGGGACCAGAAAATGTCACAAAAATGATTGCCAACATGGTTGCTGAATAGATTGGACCAAAATGTTAGTAAGTTTTCATTAGACCAAAATGTTAGTAAGTTTCCATTGAACTAATTTGTCAGACCTCAAGTTTCGTTTCATTTAAGGATAAAATATAATTTAATCTCCATCTTTCCTTTTTTTTATTCTAACCTATAAAATGTAGATTATTTCTTCCATGACCAACACACTTGATTTTTGTTCTAACCTGTAATTAAGAAAGTTTCTTTTAAAAAATGGTCATACTAGCTCAAAGGACAACAACTAATTAAGCGCATATCTGACATTGTCAAGTGTCAACTTCTCTCTCAAACAGGATTGGGTCCAACACATAAGGATTTGCAAAATCCACTAAACAAAAGGGACACAAAACCATATCAACGTTGATAATAATAATTCCAACGCAGAGAGAAAAAATAGAATAGAACAATCACATTCTCCTTCGAAATCACACTTCAAAAATCAATGTCAACCCAACAATATTAAATGTTGCTTCAACTTCTGCAGACATTTTGAATGGTATTAGGCAGTTTTGGTAATACGGAACAAGTAAAGGATGTGTTTTTGGTAAAAACATCAAATTTATGACAACTTTCACGGCGTGAAAAAGAACCCAGGAAAAGGATGAGTAAAGAAAGAAAAAAAAAACTCATGAATATCCAATGATACTATTATGTTCCAACAATGTGCCAATGATCTCGGTAGCTGAGAAGACAAACAAATAATTGTAGCAAATTTGCAATGCATGTAAATGGACATACTAAAATTTGAATTTCCATCTCTCAGAATGAATTTGTCAGTGCTCTACACGTTTAGGGATAAAAATGAGTATTTATCCTTAAACAAAACAAAATTTGGGATATGAAAAATTTGCCCAATGAAAACTTACTGACATTTTGGTCAAATGAAAATTTACTGACATTTTTTCCAATTTATTCTATAGCCATGTTGACAATCATTTTTGTGACATTTTCGTCCCTCTGTGTCACGTCGACTCTTTCATTAACGGTAACTGACGAAAGTTAACGGATGAATGAATTTGTCGCACTTTTTCACTTTCGAGGACTAAAATTTGAATTTTCATCTCTCGGGAACGAATTTGTTAGGTCTTTACACATTTAAGAACAAAAATGACTATTTAGCCTATTGTGTTAATTGTATTAGACATTTGGATGAATCATAATATTAAATAGTAGTTCTAAGAAAAAAAGATCAAATTTAAATGGATAACCCATTGACCCGAGTCGAACTAAACTGTTCGTGAATGGGTTGAGTTGGATTGGGTATCAAAAAAAAATTCTAAGAACCGAACCAATCAAATTTGATTGGGTGGGGTCCTAAGTTTGGCTAAAATCGATCCGAACCGACCGCTAACACCCTTAACAATAAGCGCACACTAGGAGAAAGGGCTGATAAATTTTGATTGTAAATAATTTTTTTTACACTTGGGTCCTTATATTTTTTATATTTTCATTTTGACCCCAAAATATTTTTGTTTTTTGTTCTTTGGTCCTTTGAATTTTTCTCTTTTAGGACTTGAAACTTTTTATGTATGAATGATGCCCCAATGCTCTCCAAACAGAATATTTATGGATCAAACTCAAAAAATTCAGTAGTGCTATGAGTTTCATGAAAAACAACCCACAATCAATTCATGACCAAATCAACTCTGAATTCAACAAAAGGATAATGAAATTGAAAGCATATGCAAAATAAACTTAAAAACATACAAGAAACACATAATTAAACACAAAAAAGTAAGAATCAAAGGATATTCATTTTCTCATTTTTCTGGGAAAACAAAAAAACAAAATCGAAAACTGCACCTAATTGATGAATCTTTTTGAATTGCTCTCTGAATTCAAACTATGGATACCACATAATGAAGTCCAAGACATACACACTTGGATCGAACCGTTTAGGATGCAAAAATTCCAAGACTCCATTAATGGTTTTCTTAGAACTCAAAAATAGAAAATATACAAGATGGAGAAGAATGACGTCATAATCCTTAGAGGAACGATAAGTCGGAGGATTCACCACAAAGGAATAGTTTCCTTGTTAAGAATCGATTTGGTTTCAGTCAAGAACCAAGAAGAGACTATGCTCTCAATCTAAGCAAAAACTTAATTCATTCACAATTTTATTTTTCCCAAATTTAGGAGTTTATGAGTATTTATAGAGTTAGGCATAAGAAGACAACTAAGCCTCTAATAACCCCTTAAACGCACGGTTTAAGGCCTATTTATATCAATGTTGAGGCCCATTATACAAGTAAACAAAAATGTATGAAAACTCTCGCAAAATGATTCCACTAAGCGAGACATTCGTGCTAAGCGTAATTTCTCCTCTATAGAGGGAATTGTGCTAAGCGAGACACTCGAATTAAGCGCAATTTTTCTGCTACCAAAGGAATTGCACTTAGTGAGCTTATGGCACTAAGTGAGCTGTTCAACAATCTTTAATGTGCTCCAATTTAATTCTTTGTGATTTTCCCCTTCTTTGTCTTTGATGAGTAGTTCATTCTTGATTTTCTTGCCAATTTCTTCTTGTAGAAGTATAGCTTTGAATTTTGTTATTGAACTCTTCAACTCATGAAGTGCTTCTAGATCTTTATACTCTTTGGATAACTCTATCAAAATTGAAATGAAAGCAAAACGTAAAGAAGAAAACAGAGAAGTGCATTGGTGAATGAGCATGTGAGTCTCTTTTTATAGCTTTTGTATTGGGAATTACGAATCAATTTTTTGTTATCTAATACAATATTATCATTTTTTAATATAGAAAATCCAATATTATGTAAAATATTATCTCTAATTTAAATTTAATTTAGGTTAAATTTTAAATCTTAAAATATTGTACATAATAAAATTAAAGATTTTTATTGTTTATATAAACAATTTTTTTTACCATTGGCCACTTGCCCGTCCTATAGAAATAATAATAATAATAATAATAATAATAATGATAATAATAATAATAATAAACAAAATTTTAAGATGATTGTAATTTCAAAAAAAAAAAATCTTTTTTTACGTTGTAATTTCAAATTCTTAATCAATTTTAATTTGCACCTATCTTATAAATCAGTATTTTAGTATATATAATGTATTAGACAATTTTTTTATATAATTAAAATTTATAATGCATAATTTTTGAAAATAAAAAAATTATATTTAATTAAATTTTGCATTAAAAAATATTTTTAAAAATATAAATTATATTTTAGATTTATAATAAAGAATTATATTATTATAAGATTTATTTTTATAATAATTGATAAATTATTTTTAAAACTATTAGAGTTTAATCTTTTATATCTATAAATAATTATCTGGTTTGTGAGAACTTTATTTTATTTTTATTTTGGCAAAAGAGCTTTATTTTCTTTACTCTCTCACGTTTGATTTCTTGTAAATCATCTTCTGTCAATTCTTAAACATAGGTGATGGGTCATTGCCCCTATATGCAAATATTCGCTATTCTCTCTCTTAAAATTTATTTCCTTTCTCGCTTTTCTTATGATCTAATTTTTTTCGTCTTTTATCTACTTCTTCTTTTTTTTTTTTTTTTATGGATATAGGCCTTTTATCTTTTATCTATTTTAATTTATGTTGTCCTTCTCGTCTTGGAAATCGTGGAGATAAATTATCTCTAGTTTCTTAGGGATAATGATCATCATTGTTTCTCCTATCACAAAGGTAACAAATATTGCTCCTATGTTTAATTTTAACACACTTTACTGCAATCCTTATTCCTTAACTAAAGTCATATGGATTAGAACTATTGTTGAATTTTAGTTATTTTAATTTATTGTATCGACAATTTTTATAATCAGATAAATTTAATGTTCTTCTGCACACAAATTTATTAAATTTTATCGAATTCATTTAAATTTATTTGAATTATATGATACTAATGGTTTTTTACTTTTTACGATAAATAATTAAGATCATAAAATTTATCTGTGGGATTTGACCTGTAAAGTTCAGACTAAAATGCTAGTTTAGAAATAAAGATAAAGCATCTTTTAAGACAGTTTTACACTAAAATGATGTTTATCAAAAGTTTGTTTTCAGTTGTTGTAGTTTTATACTACTTCTGAACTAAATAAATCAATTTAAGACCTTTTTTCAAAATTAAGTTTAGTTCATATTAGAACTCTTTCAATCAGAAAACATAGTTTAATTAGCAAATTAGAGCACTACAGATACAATGTAGAGTTATTTAAATGGATTATTTATCTTAATTTTGTGTGCAGAAGAACA
>PYAF01002109.1:1116140-1141152 GCA_007407185.1 Glycine tomentella
TTGTGAATTTTATAATACTATAAATTTAAGCACTTTACTCAAAAAAATCATTCTTATATAATATTGGTAAAGTGAATACTTAATTTATTGTGTCCTACAATCCATTAATTTAAAACATAAAAAATCATATTTTTTAACCTTAACAATTCTTAAATAATTCTACTTATATAAGCAACGTCACATGATGCTCTCCAAAAGTAAATTTTGTTAAGTAATGTTGTTTATCTTGAAGCAATCCTTGTAAGCAACAACATTAAAAATTACCTTAGAGTTATCATGTGTTGTCTTTTATTGTTTTTATTTCTTTTGGTTATATAAATGGCATTTTTACGGATTGATCATGACTCAATTAATTATTAAATTTTGCTTTATTTATTAACTATCAAATTAAAAAGTTAACAAATTTGAACTAAAAAAATCGATTTATTTTGACCGAGATTTAAACCAAATAACATTTTATTTTTGTATTTGAATCAAATGACTTTTTGTCTTAAAAAGGTCATTTTTTGCACACACAAAAAATGACTTTTCCCCTAAACAAAATTGCAAACACTACAGCCTCAAACCAAGGTATCATCCCACGATCACTAACCACTTTCTTAAGTCCAATGACAAGCAACTAATGAATATATTTGGAGCTCACATCATGCCTAAGCACCTTATAAAATTCAAGGAGATTATTTTCGCGCTTCTCACTTTTTTTTGTCTTCCAAAAAATAATTTTCAAAATTGTGAGAATTGATTTTTATATTTCAGAACTTAATTTCTAAAAAAAAATACGAAGGTGAAGAGAGAAGATATATACAAATAGAATTTCCCTAAAATCCACTTTGCTAAGCAAAAGGCCATTAGCAATTTCTACAAAACCGAGCCACGGGGCCCTTCGTGAACCCATGCGTCAAAGGGTTCCAATAGTATAGAATAATGGTAATTGGACTTGTAGTGCTTATATGACTTGGGGCTTAAGCTCATCATATGCACTGTATTGGACAAGTATTTAACGTACCCCACTTTTACTTGGTACACCCTGTAACTATAGATTGTTATCCTTAACGGACATAAATGCCCTTCACCTCTTCCCCACTCTCACAATTGGAATTCTGCAGCAACCTCACCACCACTCTCCTCCTTGACACCCCACTCACCTCATGGCTTCTTCCAAACCTCAAATCACTAGGGGTGTTTGCGGTGCGGTTTGATACGATTTTGGCTTAAAATTAGTCCAAACCAAACAAGAAAATTAAGTGCAGTTCGATTCTATTTTTGTAGTTTGAAAATTCTGCTAGTGAGCATTAAAAAATATTTTAAAAGTTTGTTATAGTTGGACAAAACTTGAATAATAACTAATTCAACAATCAACGATATAAATGGTCAACTAAACTTTCAAATTAAATAATAAACCATTCAACTTAAAAGTAAAACAATACATAATATTTGTTTCCAAGTTCTAACAACTAAACTTAAAAAGAGTAAGTATTATCGTCAGAGAGAGATGCCACCACAATCACAGAGAGGGTCACATGGAGAATAATTTTAGACTTTCAGTTTAGGATTCCATGAGAGAGGAGAGAGTGAGAGATTGGATGTTATGCGTTTTAGTTTTAGATTTAGACTAAGTATAAGTATTTTCGTTTCACATAAGCTTGAAGCTATATTGTCGTATATGTATATGACTAATATGAGCTCTATATCAAACTAATGAGTGCGATTTGGTTCAATTTTCGTGTGCCAAACTAAAAATCGAACTGAACCGTTCACAGTTTGGGAAAACAAAAACCAAACCTAACTGATGTCTTTGGTTTTTTTGCGATTTGCAATTTTTTGGATCAATTTTTGATTTTATACTTGATTTGGTTTGATTTTGAACATCGGTACAAATCATCAGTCAAACCAAACACAAACCCAACAACATAGTCAAAATTACTAACCTCCAAACGCAAATCGAATCACCCAACCAGCAATGACAATGGGGGATTTTCTGATTTACCTTGAACCCCTTTTCTCCTCTGGTGTTGTTGCTTGTTCTGATTTGCCAGAAGATTCAATTTTTCTTTTGTGAGCAACCTAGAGGCATTGTAGGGTGCTTGGTGGGTTCCGTGCAAATGGGTTTGGGTGAAGGCGACGAGGAGAACAGGAAGGAGATGATGTCAGGTTGTGTTGGAGAAATGATAGATTGATGAATCTATAGTTATATGTTATTACAAATTGGTAAATCCATAGTTATATGTTGATACAGGTTTATCAATCCGCAATTATATTAGATGAATTATGTATCAATCATTTTGTAATTGTATTATATGAATTTTAAAATGAGTGATATGTAATTCATCTAAAACAATTATGAAATGATCAATTTGTGATGTATATGTTGTTATGAATTGTGGTCAATGTAACTATGAAATTCAAGAAAAATATTATTAGAAACAATAAGCGCCTCGTCTACGAAGAAAGGAGGACGATACTGGCAACCTAGTGACCAGTGGTGGGAAGGAGTTCGGAGGAAGAAGGTTACGTACGTATGATGAAGTTATAATAAACAAGATATTTATGGAATAATAAAATTTATGAGGTACACCAAGCAAAAAATGAGATGCATTAAATATTTTTCTAAATAATTTTCAGTGTATTGCACAACACAAATTTTGGATATAATATGGGTGCATCATTGTGATGTATCTGTTTGTTAAAGATACGATGTTGCATCTTTTGGATCATTTGTTATCACAGTAAGCATGTGTGTAGAAATCCACTTGTTTCAACATAACTTCAATTCACCCTTTATATTGTTTCTATCTTTATGTTCTGATTGCTTGTGAGGAGAGAAAAATGGAATAAAATAGAAGAAAATTAATTTTAAAAGAAACAAATATAATAGAAACAAATATGTTGAGTTGTTTGATACGGTGATGGAAGAGAAATAAGCGAAAAATAATGTAAAAATAAGATAATAAACTTATAAAAATAGGAAAATATTGCTCTGCCCCTTCTCACTTGATAATTAATGTTATACTATAGTAATTATGAGTTTTATATTATTTCGTCAATCAATTTGATACATTTTAAGGACCGTTAAACAATCTTCTTCACTTGATATATTTTTTCTCAACATATTATTATTACATAATTAAACTTAAACTTTTTAATTATATTAATTCAGTCATTACTTTTTAAATTTTAAAATTTAATGTAAGAAATACACATATTAATCGTTTTTCAATTTGGCTTATTTTATATAAAAAATGAAAAATACACAAAGATGAGATAATTTAAATATTTGAATTTAATTTTATCATATATATGATAAAATTATTCATTTTTGCGACAACTTTTTTAAAAATCATTAAATTAATTTCAAACTGCTTAATGTTGTAAAAATATTTATAACAAAATTACATGAAAATGAATATTTTCCCCTCAATTTATGCAACAGGAAAACAAAATATCAATAGCCTTTCATCACTCTACATCCCTATTGACCAGCTATGATACTTATATTTAACCGACAATCTATTTATACTTAATTACTCATCAAAATTTATGATCAGTTTCATTAGAGAGATTAGTTTGATTGATCAGCTATCAAACAACTTTTCATATTAAAATCACGAATTGTACTACTGTAGATAGGTACAAAACTCCAACCATAATAAAGTTCTGCCACAATCCTTTTTAATTGGTGGTTGACTATAAACATATGAGAGACTTGTTTTTATTTTTGTTATTATAATATAAGTATGAAATATTTATCAATTTTATTAATTTTAATTTTTGTTAAAAAATTTAGTTGATTAATTTTAATAAAATTTTCTCTCTTAATTAAATATTTTTTTATTCACATGAGTTCAACTTAAGATCTTATAAAAGAAACTGAATAGACCAATCACTTATTGGTTAAGAGAGACTTGTTTAATTGACCACCTATCTAACCACTTTTCATATTTAATCACCGAATATAGTTAAGCATCGAATTCTGACCACAATTAATAAACTTCTACCATTTTATAGTCGATTAATTATAACAATTATAATGATCTCAGGCTAAAAGTGTGTGCCTAGTCATTATCACTAAATCTGTCTTTTTTGCTGAATGGCACTTATCACTAAATCTGTCAAATCATATGTTATATTTATTATAATTATACTATTTCAAGTTATATATAAAGTATACAGATACTTTTTCTGGGTAAAAAAAAAAAGTATACATAATCTTTAACATTATATATACTTCAATTTCATTATTGTAACAAACTAATTTTTCCTTATATCTAGATAATTATTCTAAAATATATTTAGAGAAGAAAATTAATAGAACATTAATAATGGTTTGTAATTAAAAATGTCATTTTCATATGTTAAACTATTTTTATTAAGGGTCACTTAATTAATATTTCAGGAAGAAAAAAATAACACTCTTCCATATTATCTTTTCCGTTTTCCCCAGACAATCATTTTTCATAAAAGGAATTATTAGCAAGTTCTTTTTGTTGGTTTTAAACTTTTAAGATTTATTTTAACTTTTAATTTCTAACCGTCAGTCTTACATGTCTTTTAATAATCAAAGATGCCTTTTAATAATAAAATTTTTATTTGTAAATTAAAAAATAATATGTCTAGATAAAAATTTCAAAAGATACATTATCTTTTAATCAACATATTTATTTTCATATAGTTGTATCACGATTCACGCACGAAAAATACGGCTAGCATCGTTAAAAATATCTGTACTTTAGAGATATTTTTTGGGGATTGCGTGTAACATGATTCACTTAAGAAATGTCCCACGATGGTCCAACGAGACCTGAATAGATTAAAGCATGATTGTTGGATGTATAATAAAAGAACGTATTGCTGAGATCCATCACCCGAAACCTGAATACAAAGTTCATGTGCTATAGTATTGTTATTTGCAAATTAGTCACAACTAATGCTTAATTATATTTGCACACCCTCGGGTAGTAAGTGATGTAAGAATTTTAACATTAGTCATGTAAGAATTTTAACATTTATCATCATTTTTAGTCACTTAATCATGTCATATAAATATCTTGATCATATTATCTACAACGGTTTAGTGAATGAGTAAAAATTAAAATTTTGAGCGTTTAAAATTCGTCGCTAAAAGTGGTAAACTTTCTATTATACTTGGTTCAACAACGGTTAAAAATTATCATTGAAATCCTTGTAAAACCGTTATTGAAAGTTTTTTTTAGTAATGAATGGTCAAGATAATTAAACTCCGTTCAAGTGGTTTGACTTTTCTTAAATATTTCCTGTGTATGTCTTGAATCTTTATTGGGTAAAATGTGTGTCACCTCTTTTAATTTTTGGTTAAAATCAGTCTTATCTCTAAACTTTTTCTTTTTTACTGCAAGACACAATAAATAATGCCTCATTCTCTGAACTTAAAAATAATGGTTTTCATCTCTTTTTTTTTTTTATATAATTGGTGAATTTTGCATCTCTTAATTTATAGAACTTAGGATATTAGGGAGAGAGATGAGATTTACCAATTATATAAAAAAATACGATGACCAAATTATTGTTTTCAAAATATATGAATTAAGACTATTTTTAACCAAAAATTAAAAGATCTAAATCAAATTTTACATTTATGTTGGGCATTGTTTATTTTTCGCTTTGAGTTGAATCTTCATCTAACATGGGAAAGAGACAAGTTGATGGGGAAGAAACTATATATTGTACTTATTGAAGTCCTTACTTATTCATAATTTCGGTCAATTTTTACTTAACATAAGATGGAGTGTTAAATTTACGAGACAAAATTAATAAAACTAGATATATAATGTATTTTGTTTTTCCTTTTCAAAAAATATGATTGAGATAAAAGTTTTGTTAACAAAGACTTTTTATTTTGTTGTTCATTTTGCTTTGATCAGTTAGATTTATATTGGATTAGAATGTGCACTGTAATAGTTTCAATTGCAATTCAAAGATATATCTTATTGTCCCATAAACATACATATACTTGCTAGTTAGCGGGTGGATCGAGGGCCATGTATTCTTGCCTATATACGAGCATACATACTAAGTCAAAGGCTAATTATTTATTTGCTAGCTACTATCCAATAAATTTTAAAAACTTGTTTGAAACCTGCTATAAACTATATATAGGTAGAACAATTCACAACTTCACGTTAAAACGCACCTATATATACTTTCTGCCTAATATATAAGTAAAATGTACCTGCCCCACGGATTATTTTCATAGACACGGTCCTACATGCTCCATAATCTTGAAAATCATATATAATATAATTGTATGTATTTTAATAACTAAATACATAAAATAAAAGTTTTAATCATCACTCTAAAGATATTTTGTAAAGAGTTGGTTAATCAATAAATAATTAGGAACAGGCAGATACAGGACATGACATGACATCCACAAGAGACGTTTCTTAGTAAATTAAAGTTCGACAACACTGCACTCTGCACTGGCACATGCATGCATGCACTAGTCTCATCTCATGCATGTACATTTTTTAACCACGAATCAGTGACTTCTTTCTACCACATCTCTCTTTCGTGTTTGGTCTGTGTTCAACATGATGTATCTACCGTCCAATATTAGTCTTTTCCTCCTCCTCCAAGTTCTTCTTCCACCAACATGCACACACACTATAAATATAACTTGTGTCACCTATATCAAATTGCTCAAAAAAAGAAGAAAAAACACCAAAAATCCAGTAGTAGTACATAAATAGCGATGGCGGAGCTTAATGTAAGCAGCAGCAGCAAAAAAAGGGTTTTAGGTGGTATTTTGAAGTTCAAGAGTGTGTTGGAAAAGCTACAAAAGAGTATCTTATTTCGCAGAAATAATCAAACAAGTTGTTCCTATTGTGGAGATTATGATTATGAAGAAGGAGATCATAACACAGTGTGTGTGCAAGAAGGACATTTTGTAGTGATTGCTGAGCATGAAGAGGAGATCACAAAGAGATTCTTGGTGCCATTGAGTTGTTTAAACAACTCAACATTCTTGAGTCTATTGGAGAAAGCAGCACAAGAGTATGGATTTGATCAACATGGTGCACTAACCGTTCCTTGCAGGCCAAGTGAACTTGAGAGGTTGTTATTGGCACAGGAATGGAAAGAAAAAGGGAGATTCTTCTGAAACCCCTACAACAAAACCATGGCTGAAAGCTACTGATATCTATCTATTGCCGGTACTAAAAGAAAAAAAGCAAAGCTACTGATATATATGATATGAGCCTATTACTATAAAAAAAAAAAAAGAAGATTTTATTAGGATATATATGTTTCTTTTTTCTTTTTCATTAAAAAGTTTAGTTCAGAGGAAGACACCAGTGCAATCAAATTCAACTCTCATCTAAGATGAACACAAGACTCGATCAAATGTGTCAACCCCTTTAATATTAGGAAATGTTTATTGGTATAAGTACTATCATGCTATGTGCATTTCAAAAGGTACTAATACCAATTCCATAAGTAAATCAATAAATAATACACATGTATGTGTAATATTCACTTTATAGGTTATATGAAACTCACAACATATGACTTATTGATTAAGATCTTGTTATTTTTTAATTGTTAAATGCTAGGTAGCATTATTTTTGTTACCCATTCTATTCATATATAGTTGCATTTTTTTTTGTCTTCAATATATTATTTTTTTAAAATAAATATAAATCTTCACAGAATTAATTTTTTGCAATTATAAAATTTAATACAATCTTAAAATTATTAAATACTGACTAATTTATGATATGATTTTAATGTATAAATAATTGTTTTTTATTAGTTGAGGATGAAAAGATATATGGGTACCCTATTAAGATTTAAGATACCATGCATGTTTATTTAGCCATTATAATACAAATGTTAATGTATTGGCCAAGAGGTACATTTATTGCTAATCAGAAAAAAGGAAATGATGTGATCGAAACAGATTATATGATAAGATTTGTGTGTAAAAAAAATTATTACTCAACATACTATT
This sequence comes from Glycine tomentella, assembly GCA_007407185.1. Classification (NCBI taxonomy): domain Eukaryota; kingdom Viridiplantae; phylum Streptophyta; class Magnoliopsida; order Fabales; family Fabaceae; genus Glycine; species Glycine tomentella. The sequence continues at coordinate 1,124,125 of PYAF01002109.1, forward strand.
AAGAAAAGAAAATGTGATTGAAGGTTAATTACTAATTTACTAGGCATGTTCCCAGCTAGATAATATATATTATATAAGAAACACGGGTTTTTAAATGTGTTTGATTTTTGTTTTCAAAAACTATCAGTATAGACCATGAATTACAAGAGCAAGCAAGGCTATCAGTATCACTAATGACAAATTCATATATGCATGCGAGCACAGAAGCAACAAAATAGAAAAGATACAAAAATATCTAGTTTCTGATTTTGATTTTTAAAACATTTATTTTAAAATTAAATTTAATAGATTTTTTTGTATAAAAAAAACTGACTTCATATGGCGCTGAAAGTGAACACATCGTTTTACACAACTAATCAAGTCAGAACTCTCTAATATTATGGCACATGCTAGACAACCCTCTTAGCAGAGACCTATCCGTTTGATCAGATGGGAACCTACTCAACTACATGCAGTTTAAGTTGAACATGGATGGAACCTCCTTGGGGAATCCTGGCAGCCAGGGCCTGTTCCTCTTGGAGTGATGGGGTGCCATGGCTACCCCCAAAAAAATACATCATATAAATTTGTATGTATTTTCTTAATTTGCTCCCCTAATCACATAATTGACTACCCCAAAAGAGTTATTAATCAAATAAATTAGTGTTAGAGAATGTGTTTTAACATTTTCCTTCTTATATTATCCCTCTATCACTTAATTTATTTAGAAAAAGGAAAGAATAAAAAAATAATTTTTTAATGTTATTTAAAATTATATTTTATTTAATTTATATGTGGCCCCCTCATAAAATTTAATCCCTCTATCACTTAATTTATTTAGAAAAAGGAAAGAATAAAAAAATAATTTTTTAATGTTATTTAAAATTATATTCTATTTAATTTATATGTGGCCCCCTCATAAAATTTAAGCTAGCTCCGCCCCTGTTGGCAGAGCTGAGCTTTCAAGGTTACTCGTGGCAATTTACCATGGTCTTCAAAAAGCTTGGAAAGATGGATTTTGTGAGTCTGATTTAGCTATGGCGTTGGAGCTTAATTCAAAAGCATCGTGACATTTTTCACGGACACTCTACTTTTGATTAAGCTGATTCGTCAGCTTATGAATATGGATTGGAATGTTCAATTGCAACACACTCAGGGAAGCTAATGCCAGAGCAGATTAGTTAGCAAAGTATGAAACAACTCATGATGTCTTCCGCAAACTGGACAAACTGTCCCACCCAGATTTCTCCTTTATGCTTGCAGACATAATGGGAGTCAATGCATATTATAGATCTAGCTGTTTCAGCTTTCGTTTTTTTCTTTGTGCCTTTCTTTCTCATTCTCATGTATCAAAAAGAGCAAATACGGTCTCACTAGTTGTGGAGTGAGACGAGGTACAGCAAAATAGAAGGGATGTTTAAAATTTAGAGGATGAAAAGTTACGAGGTCGTAAAGGAAATAAAGCTAACAGAGAGGGGAATTAACGTAATTATAATACCACAAATATAATACTCTCGGTAAAAATAGTTCATTTGTAGAATAAGCTTCGTTTCCTCAAGGTGAAAAATCCCATTCATCCACGCTGGTTAACAACCAGGCAAATAAATGATAAGCACAAGAAATAGTAACTAAAACAAATTATTTCGTATCTCTGCTCGAACAAAAATCATAACCTTGTAATGTTAAACTACAGACCGACAGCATCCACCCGTATGTTTCAGTCGGATAAACCCGCCTTTGACTTTAGATGCGCCTTGAATTCCATAATGTCACCATCCCATCTGGTCACAGATTGATTAGCACATACCCATATCTCATGCGCCACCTGATTTATGAGCCTAAAATCATGGCTGACAAGCACCAAGCCACCGTCCCATTCATTCAATGCCTCGGCCAATGAGTCAATTGTCTCAATATCCAAATGATTAGTTGGCTCATCCAAAAGAAGCATCTGAGGCTGTCTCCAAGCTAACCAAGCAAATATCACTCGGCTCCTCTGTCCATCTGACAAGTTCTTCATTGGCATCACCTGGGCTTTACCTGACAGCCCAAACTTCCCAATCGCTGCCCTCATCTTCTCTTCCTCGTTTCCGGGGTATTCTTTAATCATAAACTGGAGAGCAGACATTTCCATGTCTAGCTTTTCGGCCAAATGCTGGTGATATTGTGCAATTCGAAGATGATTATGACGCCGGACCATGCCATCACTAGGCATCAAGTCACCTGTCATTAGCTTCAGCAGTGTACTCTTCCCAGCACCATTGGGCCCAACCAGTGCAACCCGAGAATCTAAATCAACCCCAAAGTCAATGTTCTTGTAGATGAGATTATCAGGAGTATAACCAAATGACACCTCAACAAACTGGAGAACTGGAGGGGGAAGTTTCCCAACATCGGTAAAACGGAATACCAAAACTTTGTCTCTGACCACCTTCTCTGCAAGTCCACCACGTTCCATTTTTGCCAGTGTTTTCTCCTTACTCTGTGCCTGGCGAGCTAGTTTAGCAGAACCATGGCCAAATCGGGCAATGTATTCCTTCATTGAGGCAATCTGCTCCTGCTCCCACTTGTACTGTTTCATCTGGTTCTCTTCAAGCTCAGAACGTGTCTGAACATATTGATCATAATTACCAGTGTAGAGCTTCAGTTTTTTGCTTTGCATGTGGATAATATTTGTGCAGACACCATTAAGAAAGTCCTGAGAGTGTGAAACCACAACCAGAATACGTTCAAACTTCTTCAAACTCTCCTCCAGCCACACACAAGCTTCCAAATCTACAAACAGATTTAAAAAATTAATATATGTACGAAGTTATTCCATGGAACAAAGATGTAGATGGGAATTTCTCATAACAAAAAAAGTGGAACAAAATGCATGTCAAATTCAATTTGAAAGTAAGACAAGACAATAAAACAAAATGATAGACAAGAGGGGAGGGATGAAATTTTTTCCATAATATAACAAGGGAGCACAAGACATAAACAATGATAGGATGCAAATGATTGGGTCCGGCATTCTGAATCACATATCAAACATGTTGATATGACGCATCCACTATACTATCCAAACTGGAAGCAATCCAACCATGGCAACATCTACAATCCTATCCAATGGTTAGAAAGCATTTGGTATGATCATTGCATTTATTTGAGACATAACTCAATCAAATAACTAAATAAAGCATCATCAGGACCTTTAATAAAATATCAGGACAAATATTTTACCACCCCAACCAATTAATGCTATAAGACAGATAAAAATTATTAACAAAAACAAGAGGGACTCTTTCCAGGGCAGAGAGTATACCAAGGTGATTGGTTGGTTCATCAAGTAGAAGAATGGTTGGGTTCATAAATAGAGCTCGCGCTAATGCAATCCTCATTCTCCAGCCACCAGAAAAATCACGTGTCTTCTTTGCCTGCATTTGCTTGTCGAAGCCAAGACCATGTAAGATTTCAGCAGCACGCTTTTCTGCAGTGGCTGCATCTAGGGCATCCAATCGTTCATAAATGCGTTCAAGGGATTCCCCACCTCCATCATCCTGGAACCATAATCACTCATTCAAAGTTAGCAAGCCATACAAAATTATAAAACAAAGGGGTAAAAACTAGATGCATAATTACTTAAACAGACCTGTGCAGCTAAAGCTTCTGCTTCTTTCTCCAATTTCAATCTTTCTTCGTCACAGCTTATGACAGCTTCCAATGCAGACATATCAGAGGCATCAATCTCCCTGGTTAGATGATATATGTCCATGTGGTCAGGAATTGGAAGTTCCCGACAACCGATGGCTGTAAGCAGTGTAGATTTTCCACAACCATTTAATCCGAGTAAACCATAACGCCTAAAAGAAATTCAAAGCAACCACAATCATTAGTAAAACTTCCAGTTATGACTTATAACATCCTATCTGGACCAACGGGGTAATGACAACAAACCTTCCATAATTCAGCTCCAATTCAGAATCAACAATGAGATCATGTCCATGGAATGTAACGGATAGAGACTGTATCTGTAAGAACACAAAAATGCATCAATACAAACAGATCATTTTCAGCATTAACAAATAGTCATAATTAATATGGCAGAAATGTCCTTTTGATGCACAACATTACAATATCACCTACCTTATTTGGTTACATTCACAAAGGAGAACCAATATATGTGACCTTAGCAACAAGGTAGAATGGCCATGCTACAGACCCAGCTGCCCGGCTAGGCGCTCAACTTACGTGCACGCACGCTAGCAACAATAAGCTACAAGTAAGACTCACTAAACCGGGAATGTCTACCACATTCTAGAAAACTCACATTATCAAGATAAATTATGTCTGCTACGAGGATGCAAAGCAAACAAGTTATATATCTGCTATGAACTCGGTTCTAAAAAACTTATACGCTAAACCGGATTAATAATTAGTTATAGATTATCCAGAGCTTTCTTCTTAAAAAACGAGAAAAATATCTGCTGTGACCATGCAAAGCAGGCAAGCCTTTCAATTTTCAACTGACAAACTAAGGAGAATTTCTCTTAAATAGAAAAAACAGAAAAAGGAAAATCATTTAGCTAAATTGCTAAAAAGTTATGCTGTCTGGCAAGATATTTTCAATCATTAACAGAACATTTTAAAATAATCATGGCATAAGTTAAATCTCTCAATCTCTATCGGATACACGGTTCATCTAAAATAAACTATTTATTTTTAATTTTGTTTTTAATTATATAAAAATGAATAGTATATTATTCGATAATTCCCTATTTACGGTTAGGGTTACTCACTCGAATATCTCTGGAGAGAGGATGCGAACAGAGGTTGCCGGTACAGGTCCGATCCGAAATCTGAATATCGGCGATTCCGTCAGCGACCTTGTCGGCGCCTTTGGAAGACGCGGCGGCCATAACGGCGGCGGCGGCAGCTTTGCCACCTCTCTTGGCGGCGGCGGCGGCCTTCTTCTGTGCGGCCTTCTTCTTGCTGGCGTCGGACACCATCTTCGATATCCAACGGTGGATCGGAAAAGAGAGGAGAGAAAAAATGAATAGATCTGGAAAATGAGCCCTAGGGTTTGGCGCTACACGAACCCGAGCGAGTGATTAGGGTTCGAGATATGAGTTTTGAAGGAAGGTAGTTAGTTGTGGAGGATGTGTGGGGAAAGTTTGGTATATTTATAGAGAGAGAGGGAAAAGGGGGTGTGGGCTTCTTCCGCTTTGGTTGCGTGTTGGAGTTGGACTGAGAAAAGTAAACTCAAATTATAAAATTTGTGTTGGCATAGCACTACACCAACAAGTGGTACTGTGTGTGAGGTCTCTCTGATTTTTTGCAACGTAATAAATACCACTGAAGCTGCTCCATATAGGCTTCCCAGCCCGTTCTTTTAATGGTCTAATAAGCCCAAATCTTTCTCGGCAATTGCTTTCTGCACCCTCCATTTGGCTTCCTGCACTTCCTTTATGGCTTCCGGAATGCACCTCTTTTTTGTGTTCCAGAATTACCAAACCGGAAGGTAAAAAATATCCTAGAATGGATGCAAGAAGTACCTACAATGCTCATGTTCGTTTAAAGACCAAAACCGGCCCCGTGGGTCATTGGCATAAACAAACTAGGGGATTCTATTTGTAACCTCTCTTTTTTTCCCTTCACATCTTTGCCCTTTTTTGCAGTTTTTTTAGAGATATCTTTTTTTTATAATTAATTTTTGGGATTTATTATTGAAAATTTGTGATAAGGAAACTAATTTTTGTAAAGAAGGTAATTTTTATACATTACAAAATGAATAAAAAGTAACTAAATCAAGTAAATTAGTTTCATAATATATATAAAATAATTTTCGTCATAAAGTTATTTTTATATATTAAAAAAATTGTAACATTCTTGCCAAAGAAATAAAAGACAATTGCACTAGTGAAACAGAAGGTTGTGAGGGAGAGAAAAGGAGATGAAAAAGGAAATGAGAAATGCTAAGAGCACATTTTTAGAAACATTTTTTTGGACACATCCTTTTTTTATTAGTTGAAATTTATTAAAAATGATAAAATTTTGTGCTCTCAAATTATACTTAATGATTCTCTCTTGTTTACTATTTTGAATAAATTTTAACCAATTAAATAGATATTGGAATGAAAGTGTTTAAAAGAATGTGTTAAATAGTGTGTTCTTAGCACTCCTCAAGAGTATTGAGAAATAAAATGGATAGGGAGAGTTAAGGAGGCGTTTCCTAAGAGAAGGAAAGAGGGACAATGGTATTCTGGAAATATTAGAAAAATCAAATAGAAAAGGAGAGGGTGTGAATAGAAATAGAGGTGTAGAAAAGAAAGGGCCGCAAATTTCGACCCTAAAACAAGTCTGATTTTGTTTTGACCAAAAACATAGCTGGTCCATGTTGGCAAACCAAAAAAAAGTTTATCTGTTTGTTGAAGTAAAGTAAACAAGAGGCTATATTTTTGTTTTTGGTGAATAACAAAATGCATTGGAGATACTTTTGGATCCTACAGAGGCTGTTTAAAGGGAATTGATATTGGTCTTTATCTCATTATTATTGACCCCTATCACTTTTTGAAAATGGGATGAAGTACCTCTCTAAATTTCCCCCACTTCCCATACTTTCGATTATAACCAAATCACAATTCTATTGTGTTGGAGCACACAGAATTGTGATTCTATTATTTTTTTTAAGTCAAAATAAATACTCAAAGAAAACATATTTTTATTGAGTACTTTATATGCACTTCGTATACCAAAAAAAAAATCATTATAATATAAGGAGTGCATACAAAATATAATAAAGAAGCATATTTTCCTATAAAATCTAAAATAAAAACATGTTTTTGCTTAATATTTTGTTCGCACCCTTACACTACAATATTAACAATAATATTGGGGTCAATATCAATTTCACTGTTTAAAATATCAAATAGGGTTCGTAAATGAGAATCCGATAAAGTTACCAAACCCAAATCGCCAACTAGAAAATTTGTATTTTTTTATTAGTACTAGAAGACTATAAGATTTGTATTGTTGTTCTTGTTAATATCGGGGGAAACCTTTAAAATTATGTTTGGAGAGATGAAAAGTAATTGAATAAAGTGAAATAAAGCAAAATGATGTTAAAAGTTATTATTTCAGAATAAATAAAATAAAATTTGATCAAATCTATTTTTTTTATTCTATTCAATATCTTTTTCATTTTTTGTTTTCAATCTGAGGTATGAGGTAAAATTTTATTTCATTGTAAAAATATTTAAATAATAAAATAATAATTTTATTTGATTTGATTTTATTATGTTTCATCTTATTTAATCACCATTAAATACTCACATAACTATTGTATTAAATAACAGTTTAAACATTGATAATTTTTTTTCTCCAAAAATCAGAATCTTTGCAACCATATTTTGGTGCCACTGAATTAAGGGGAAAGAAGAAGAAGGAATAGAGCAAGATTAGAAGAAAGAAAATGACATTTTAGAAAGGTTACTAGTTTAATTTTCTAGTTGCTAGATTCCTAAAGATGCCGAACAAGACCTTTGTAACTACCATATAAAGGATTTTTAACCACCATTATTCAGTGGTCACAATATAAAGTCTATTCTGGTAAAGAAGTCTCAAAAATAAAAAATTTCTGATTAATAATTATTAATTTATCAGTAATAGAGAATTTTATACAACAATAATTACTTGGGATTTATCAGACTTTCCAATACTTTTGAGTCCACGGGGTACTGTTATATATAGTCTTGCTTGTTACTTCAACAATATTTTTTATTACATTCTCTTTTTGGGTTCATCACACTAGATTGTAAAATCATGCTAGACGTTGATTAAGTATATACGGCAAATGCAAAACTTCATTTCTATGAAAATCTTGCAGGTATATATCATTTGTAGAAATTGGGTAAAATATTTCTTTTGTAGTGCAATGCCCAAAGAAGAAAAATTCAATTGTGGTCATTTGCTTCTTCTTCGGGGAGTATGTTTAAGGAATAATTGTATAGACAGGACAGACGTAAATAACTCAATTTTCAATTTGTATAAATTTTTCATTTGAAAACATGATTTAAAGTAAAAAAAAAAAATGTATATTATATATGCACGCGCTTCATTGTTAATGTTATCTTTCATTGTTCTTGTTGATACTTAACTTCATGTTAGTTTGATTTTTTCTTTCCTTGGAGATCGACTCTTGTGCATTGGCGGTATTGTTTTGTCATGATTTCGTGGAACTTTATTTGCTTCAGAAATCTTTTATGTTTTTATTATTTATTAATTTACGGTCATTCTTCAACTGACTAAGCATTGTTTATATATTTGAGTTTGTTTTTATTATCTCATCCACTTTAACTTTTGGTTCCAATGCACTTTTCATTTTTTGCTTTAGCTATAGATAATTATTAACCTTTGCTTTATTTCGATCTTCATTGTTTTTGTCTTAGATTTTTTTTTTTTGGTTAACTGTTTTTGTCTTAGATAATCCTACTTGCTTGCAAAACAAATTGACTAATTACACAGTGAATGTCTCCGTTAGATATTCAAATGACAAGACAAATATCGTCGATCGATGATCCCTCAATTGCTAAAAAAATCTCACATGATGGTATTATGATATTTGACTATGTAGTTGCATTTGTTGATGTGACTAAAAATTATACTCGTATACGTAGATTCAAATTATTCACATACAAAATCTTATATCAATAAGAAAATTCAAACTCACGCCCAAATCGCATTCTTACTAACTTTCTTTGCACAAAGAGTACCATTGCACGTCCCACTGCTTATCACTGTAATATGTTTTTTATGTAACTTTTATTTCTTTGGAAAGGTTATTTTTCCTGTTCAGTTACTCATACTTATGAAGACTTTTCATTTATGCGTTTGCTTTGCATCGTCTAACCTCGAAGAAAAAGTCACGTACGCCTTTAAAATTATTTGGTGTTGTTCTTTTCCATGTTCGAAATCCTCTCAAATTCATTGACTTTAAGTCTTAAATTAAAGATACGCATGAAATAACTTTTTGGGTCGTGGCCCATGCATGATACTATGGATAAGAAAAGAGGACACAGCTTTGGAAATTGCTCGTTCTATACCCTATTAAATTTGTTTTTTTATTTTCATGTTCGAAAGCCTCTAAAATCCATTGACTTAAAGTCTTAAAAGACATACTCCACATGAAATGACTTTTGGGGTCATGGCCCATGATACCATGGATAAGAAAAGGGTACAATAAATTTTGGAAAATGTTCATTCGAGACCCCATTAAATTCAACATATAGCATAGCTTTTTCGACTCAACTGAAGCGACAAACCGTACTGCAAGTTGCTCAGTCGCATATCCATCTAAACTTCAATTATTTACAAACTAATTATAACTATTAACCCTTGAGATCTTCTATTTTTTAAGAAATTAAAGACGAGAAGACTGTTTGACCAATGATTTTTGTTACCAATTGTCATTTTCGGCCATTAATTGTGTTTCTTCAATGATCAAAAGGAAGAGTTGAAGGATAAGCACAAGCTGATATTTGGTCATATAGCTTGCATTGTTGGCTCAAGTTGCCAGAACTTGGCTCTGTACATACTCATCGCGAGGATTGTATCTAAAAGTTTTGGGGCTTTTGCTAAATGTTATGTTTAATTTGTAATTTAATATAAATTATCAAAATTTATTTTATTTTACTTTCCTAATTTTTGAACTGTAAAATTATTGAATGAAATTTTACAATCAGATTTTTTTTATATATATTTTACTATATGGTAAACAAATTTCCTTCTCTACCCTCTAGCCTTGGCACATCTCCAAGGTTGGTTGTCATATTTATTATATCATATACTCCATTGTATATATACTTATTATTTTGGCTTCTTCAAGGAAAAAGAAAACTATATGATTTTTTTTTTAATAATCACTATTGTATACTCCATTTTAAAAGAAGTAATACTAAAATTTGTTTGCTTCCATCCTTGGATGTGATTTTCCAAATCCAAGTATGATTTTGAAAAGTTAATAATCATAACTTCCACATCTCAAACATGTTTTTTTTATTTCTCAACATGTTTCCAAACACACTATATAATAGCATGGTTAACTATAGGAGTATTTTGTAAACTCACATATGATATTTTCATGTTTCCATTCACCTGAAACAAGAAACGAAGCAATCAATACTTTTTTAGAAGATTTAAATGATTGGGATCTTTAATGGAATGTGAATATAGCTAGCTACACTGACCAAATTATAATTAACTTGGGTAAATATTGTTTGTGAATTACAGGGAAGCACTTAATCAAAAGTAAGAGCAAGAACTCTGATTTTTTGCTTTTTGCTTTATGCACAAAACAAGGAGCTACCATAGAGAACGTTTGGCAGTAATCTTTGCATAAAGCGTATTGCCAAATGCCAAGAAGGCATCAGCTAGCTGAACAAATTTTTGCAACCCTTAACCTTTTCCTTCTCAAACTTATGTCTGAAAAAGAATATTTAAGGTCCTTTAGTGCAGTGCCTTACCCTTTACGTGTGTAGCCCCATTTGGGAAAAATTCAACTCTGAATAAAGCTCACTTTATTTTATTTTATTTTCATTAATGTACGTTAGTACGTAGAATTTAGGCACCAACCTGTGTTGCCTGTGTGAAGTGCCTTCTTTGGCTTCAACCTAGCCACCACTGTGACTCTGTGAGCAATATGTGAATTATTGTTCAACCAAATATAAACACACCAACAATTGAAAATAATAGTAATTGACTTTATGACTTTCAAATAAATGAAAAATTTATTGTTCGGAATTGGATAACCGTACGCAACATTATTTTTTTTAGTATAAAAGTATTAACAATGTACATTATTAATGTATTTTAAAATATATTTTTTATTATAATTTATTAATATACTTACACTGAAAAAACAATAGTCTGACCTTAGCAAAATTTTGTATTATACATAGGTCAATTGCCATATGTATAGACATTTGTCTAATTTTGCTCAACGCAATTATATTGATCATCTGCATTTCCCTGGCACCACTCACCGTCTTAGAGCTAGCATAATGGAAAAGTCTATAAAAATAAAAGACCTTTAACCATATGGATACGGAATCTTTAAAATGAATAATGTTTTGTTTTTGTGAATATACAGGAAAGCATACCTACTTGTGAATACACTTTATTAAAGCACTTACTAAAAGAAAAAGCCGAAAAGTATTTCATCGTTTGGTTTGGTTGACCTCTCGCTATGAAGTGATTGACTCTTTTAGGTTATTTTTATAATTTTTTTTATTAAAATTAGTTCTTTCTAAACAAATTATTAGCATGATTTTGTTTTCAGTGAAGTCTAGGATGAAATTGACAATTTAAGAATATGATAATTTAGTAAAAAAAAGGATGAATCAACAATTTCAAATTACTGAAAGTTAATTTGATAAACTATTAATTTAAAATTGTTGGTTCGTTGATACAACTACCCACAATCATTGGTTCGTATGTGTGGAACTCGAGTATGTAATAAAAAATTGTAGTGTTGTTTTGATGCAAATTTTAAATTATCAAATGCTAATGTGATAATCCTTCAAGTTTGAATTGCTACTTTGTTTTGATGTGACAAAGTAAAAATTCAAAATTATTACTTCCTTTAAAATGATCAAGGATGAAATAATTATTTAAAATTGTTGTTTTATGCCTTTTGTTGACTGAATTACGAATCATGTTGTCAATTTGACCTTGAACTTTGATTAAAAGAGATCCATGTCGATAATTTATTTTAAAAACAACCCATTTTGATAAAAAAAATTGTAAAAATAATCCAAAAGGTTCAATCACTCCTCGTTATGTTAGTGGGCAGAATATTCTTATATTATTAAAAAAACTAGATTAAAAAATTAACATCAAAGTATATAAAAGGAAAAGGGGAAAGGAGTGCAATGGCTATGCCACTTTTTATCATACACAAAAAAGCCACTTTTTTATCTGTAAGTTTATTTATTAAAAACAATTATGATATTTTCATGTTAGTAAAAATTATTTTATTTATTCTTTTATTATCTTATGTTATTTATTACTCATATATTATAATATGAATTTAATTATGATACATCGAAAGTATAAAATATCTTTACTTTTTAACCAATTAAAAACCACTCTAAATGTCACTTTTAAAATATTTATTACAAAACTAAAATTGTTAACCATACATAGTAATCCATAATTGAGTGACAATATCTCCTAAAAAAATTGAATGATAATAAAAGTTTTTGCATTATCATTGTATTTTAATTAAATTTTTATATACTACATCAATTTTCTAGAACAATTGTAAATTTCTAATGTGAAGAGTGTTTCTAGTACTAGCCAGTGATCATATACAGGCTAAGTTTAAGAACCAAAGATACAATTAAAATTATATTTAATTATCATCAATTTAACCAGTCAAACTAATGAATCATAAATTTATATATTCACTAATCACTAATTAGAAGACGAATTTGATTTGAAAAACATTGTTTAAAAGTGTTCCTGAACCCACTGGTTTTTGGCTTTTCACATCCTTTTACAAAGGTTCTTGTTTCTTTTGCCAAAGGCAGACAAAAATTAAGGGGGCATTGAGTGCACGGTAGCGTGGTCAGTGGTCATGCATAGCATTAACGTCACCAGAGAAATATGCCATGCATAAAACCCGATGCATTTGTCATCATGATCCCTCACGTTAGTTCTTAGGGTCATGTAGCACATGCAACCCAAATACTGTAGCTCAGTTGTTACAGGGGATATAACAACTTTTGTGCACAAATAAATGTATAGGCATTAAGTGATCATAAAGAGAATCCACAAGTCATTCATAATAATCATTATATAAAACAGTATTTTGCAGTAATTAATAGAAGTAAATAATCATCACATAACACTAATGATTATGGTTATTTTCTTTTTTTCATGAAAACTGAGTCACATGTAAACACGCATAAATGGTTGATTTTGTAGTGAGTACACCAACATATATAATTAGGATCTTTTTGAATAATTTTTTTTAAAAATATTTTTAAAAGAAAAAAATAACAACAAAAAATAATTTTTATATTAACGAATTTGTAAAAATTCTCTTATATAACTTCTTTAAAAAATAAAAAAAAATCTACAAATTAACTAATAATTGACTAATAAAAAAATAATTTTAACTTATAGACATGATTGAAACTCAATTATTCACCAAAATAAAATTCTTTTAAGGGATTTGAAGACACTTAAAATGGATAGAATTCTTCCCACCAAGTTTTTTTGGTATACAAGAATCAAGATTCGAACTCCCAGCTACTTAATTGAAGAATTAAACCCATTACCACTAAGATTAATTAATTTGAAGATTCGAACTCCTAGCTATTAATTTGAAGACACTTATGTACCACTTAGTTATTACTCAAGTAGTGGGGAAGAATAAGATCATCCATCAAAATACAAATGGATAATCCCACTTCTATGAAAAAAATCTTGAATTAAACCCAATTATATATTTGTGTTAGAGCTGAGAGCTGAGCAGCATTTTAATTCGTGGGAACATTGGAAACAACGAAAGAGCCAAATTGGAAAGCGCAGATGGAAAAGGGCAGTTTAACATATAGGACAAATGATAAAGGTGAGCGAATGACAGAGTTTAAACCCACTAACGAACCCTGCTTCGAGGCAAATGGCGTGGCCTAAGGTGTAGTACTATACTAGTAGTAGTGGACAAGTTATAAAGGGAGAAAGGAAAGGACACATAAGAAACTTGTAGGAATAAGCGTCATAACTAATGAGTGCACCAAACACCCTTCTCTTGGGGACACAGGACACCTAATAAGGACATGTTCATGCCAGCCTCCTTTTCTGTCCATCCCTCAAAATCCATACACAATCATTAAATTATCGGGAAAATTGGCAGCAACTTCTTCGTTACACAACACAACACAGCATAGAACAAAAACAAATGGGACCAAGGTGTGTGAGAATTGAGATAGATTCCATTTTCAACTCCATATTACTCCATCATTTACATTATGCATCAACTAGTAATAACAAATTCTGAAATTGGCATTGCCATTTAATAATAATATATCAACGGTATTGGTTATCTAATCACATCAAAATTCAAAACCCCCTTTTCTTCCCTAAACACAAAAACAACTCAAAAGTTCCCGTGGAATTCTAAAACCAAAAATTGAAAGAAAGAAAAAAAAGAATAGAAAGAAACACTCTAGACTCTAGTATCTAGTTCTCTAATCCCACCATCATTATCATCATCCATCACCCAGTTGAATGGAAAGAAACACCCTCACTCACATGACAGAACAAGCATTCGGGTTTTCATCACTGAAAATTTGAGGTGGTGGTGCATGCAAGTGAAAGTGCATCTGCTCCGGGTACACTGGCACATAGCTATACCCACCAATGTTGCCATGCCCATGTCCATGTCCATGTCCATAAGCACCACCATAAGGTCCATAACCAAAGCCAAAAGCAGGTGGTGCCAAATACTCCATTCTGTTATACTCTATTTTCTCTATTCCATCTTCAATATTCTCATTCTTGTCTCCTCCACCACCACCCTTGTTCTTCTTATTCCCTGATACTTCCTTCTCACCACCTTCCTTGTCTTTCTTTGGAGGAACCACCTCAACCTTCCTCTTCAGCTTCTCCATGAGTTTCTCTGCCAGAGCCTTAACATCCATTGTCCCTTTCACAGTCACCATTTCCTTTTCCTTGTCAATGGCCATTTCTTGCACTCCTGCATTATCATGTTCATGTTCATGCCCAATTAGCCAAACCAAGAGACAAATAAATAATAATAAAATAAAATAAAAACTAATTAATTAACTAACCTTTGGTTTTCAACACAGTTTTGCCAATCCTGTCTAGGCAACCCTGGCAATGCAGTGCCAGCTTCAGAACAGCGGTGGTTACCACCTGATAATTAAATTAACCATAATTAAACAATAAGCGACAAATAAATTTTAAAAAATTAACAGAGGTCACCAGAAACCAATTAGAAAATTAAAAAAATCCCAGACTGGCAGTGGCAGAGAAAGTGAAATAAATTAAATTAAATTAAATTAAATTAAAAAAAAGGGGGGAAAAGGTTGAGGGACCAGTGATGAACCAACCTCTTTGTCCTTGGTTTTTTTGTCCTGGGTTTTGTTGTTCTCGGATTTGTTGTTGGGCTTAGCATCCTTGTTCTCTTTCTGGTTCTCCTGCTCCTTCTTGGGCTGCGGAGACACCAGTTCCACCTTCTTCCTTATCTTCTCCGCCAGGTTGTCCCTCACTTTCGTGGGGTCCACTTTTCCGGTCACGGTCACCTTCCCGGCCTCGCTATCCGCCTTCACCGTCTCCACACCTTCAACAACAAAAAATCCAATCTCAACTCTCAAATTCAGACTCAGTAAAATTAAATAATCAGTACTGGTAACACTTTTGACGGTTAGCATTTTGCTATAGAAAAATACAGAGATTAAATTCCAGATAGATCCATAAACAGTACTAGTGAAAATGAAATGAGTTTCATTAGTGTGTGGAAGCAAGTAAAACCTTGGAAACCGCGGAGGTGTTTGATGATTTTGGAAGCGCAACCGTCGCAGTGCATTTCGACCTTCAAGACGACGGTGGTGGTGCTGTCTTCGTTCTCCTTGTTGTTGTGGTTGGCGTTTCCGCGGCCATTCTTCTTCTTCTGCAACATCATCAACACAACACACACTTCAACAAATTAAGTACTAAGATGTGAAGAACAAAATAGAAGGAAATTAGTCAAAGTAGCGAATGAGTGAGAGAGAGTTACCGCGCCCATTGTGAAGAGTGAAGAGTGAAGAGAGTGTGTCTGTGTTGTGCGAGGAGTATTGGTAGTGGTGGTAAGTGTGAAACTTTATGGCGAAATGTGGGTATATATAGCACGGAAATAATAAGGCACATGGTGCGTGTTTATGGCGTGGGTGAGTGGGGCCCACGCTGCGCGTAACATCTTATTAATAAGGCGTTGGTTCGTACCTTCTTCCACAAGAAAGAAGAAACTTCTTGGCTCTTGCCAGGCAAATGGGAATCGTCGTTCACCATCCTTCTTCAATTGGATTGGGCCTCCCTTATTGCACAGTCTTAATCTTTGGTTTATTGACCAGCATGCAATTATACCAGCTGGGACCTTCACTTTCCCAAACTCACTCTCTATTTATTCTTCCATTTATAGCTTAGGCTTTTCTTTGTCTTCAACATGTGTGAGTTGTTGTTATAAATCTTTTGATACTGTCTTTTATTTTTATGCATAAAAAAAATACTAAAGTTTGACAAATGTTTTTTTTTTTTCTTAATCAATATCCTCAAGACATTTGTTAGCAAAATCCTTAAAGTTTGTATGAGTTTAATTATGGACTTCTGACTCATCTTCTCTGATGCACTTCATGATTTTCTTCTTTTTTTTAGAAACTACAGATATTTTCTGCCATAGACAATCTTAAACTACGTTTGATTTTTTGTTTAGGAATTCAAAATTCAATTTGGAGATTAAATTCGTCTTGGTGACATGTTTTGTTACCCTAAAAATATGTTTACATACAAAAATTTTGTCTTAAAAACTTAGTTTTATAGAAGTTAGACGTGAGCAATTTTTACAAACTTAAGTTTGACCAATCTTAAATTTACAAACTTTAATCCAACCATACACTTATTTTATTTTAGTTTGATAAAATCATTAATTTATTATAAACAATCTAAATATTTATTATGATTTTTTAGAATATTTATACATTATTAATCAACAAACACTTCACATCAGCAGCAAAATTTTAACCAAAGTACTTATGAAATACGAGTAATATTCTTATTAATATTACACCTTGGCTACCCGGGACTTTACTTGTAAGGGTGTGCATCATATTTAATAACAGGAAACTATTAGATCCCTTTTGATTACACTTGTGAAGATTTTCATTATGTGATAGATATATGGCATATATAATATAGTAGAATATAAAATGATATTCATAAAAATAATAAGAAGAGAACAATGATTTAGATTGCATATATTGTAAAAGTGGTTAACAAAACTAA
>PYAF01002109.1:1159192-1205458 GCA_007407185.1 Glycine tomentella
AAGAATTTGCCTTCTTTTGATAACACTTGGGAAGAAGCTTCGGTTATTATGCGCCAGTTTCCTACATTTCACCTTGAGGACAAGGTGAGTCTTTTAGGGGGGAGAATTGATGAGGCTGCTCCCATAAAAGTGTACAGTAGGAGACGTCACAGGGGATTAATTCCTTTGGGTGAGTCAGCAAGTTTGTTATCAGCAAGTTGTTAGATGTAAGGAGGGAAGAGTTTCTAGCAGTGGCTGACGTGGATGAGAATTCGGTTATTCCCTAAATAGTGAATCATACTCCATTGAGGGGCAGAAAAAGGAGTGAATAGAAAGTAAGGAGGGTTAATCAGAGTTCCTCAAAATACTCTGATAGGTTCTGGGTTACCTTTGTATTTTTTCTGCATTTCTTTCCATTAAGCTTGTAATCTGCTGTAGCAGAGTGATATTTCCAATAATACTTTGATACATTTTCTGTTAAACACCTCTCTGTATCAGTTGGTTTCTATCACTATATTTCATGGAATACAATTTGGTTTTTGTCTTTCCCTCTTGGTATTCTGCTCCATGGTTGTTCTATAGTGTTTCCGTATGCTTTTTGCTATTAAATCTTTTGTTTTATTTTTTGTTGCAGGTCCGGCTTTTCTGTGATACGTTCTCATCTCTGATTTAATTGGGTCTTTGCTCGTATGTGGAGTATGTAGGATTTTTCGAGCTTCACCTGAATGAATAATTTGTAGTCAAACCAGAACGAATAACAAGATTGTGTTGTGAATCTTGTACTTTTTTCCCCTTTAATTTCAAAAACCTAGCTAATATCGGAACTGGTGACTTGATTCTACTCTTGCATTGGATGTGTGATACGAATGACTACTTCTAAAGAGACTCTAGCATAATCATATGCAGGACTCTAGAACAGTAATAATACGTGAGAGCCAAATGCTAACTAGGGCATTCACTGTCTATGGTAAAAGAGAAATTTTTTTGTTGGGATGGATAAAATTGTGCAGTCTATGATTTTTTTTTTTTTGCGTTTTATTATGATTTTCAGCATATTATTAACAAAGATAAACAAGTTTTAGTTTTTTAACTAGTAAAAGAAACTTAACTAATCGGAAACAGTGTATGGACATAGTCACATAGCTTTATAATGTAAGGAGATCTAACTATACGTTTTGGAACCCCGAATTCATGTTCCATACATAAAAATTCCAAAAACCACAACTAGTAGCGTATATTTAGATGATGAGATCTAATTTAGTTGATTAATCAGTGTGTTGGTTATTATAAATCACCTAGTACAGATTTGATTTCTCCTGATAAAAAGATAATAGCATTTATTTAGATGCGGAAAACAATGTCCTTTTTAAACATGCTATACAAGTATGCAACCTGAGTGCATGTTTATTTACCCGTTGAAACTTCGGCTCCATGAATTCCTATGCATCTAAATGGAAAAGACATAAGGGAGGTTCCGTGGGCAAACTGCATTTGAGGGGATGCAATGGTACTCTAAACATACTCTAACTAGATTTGTTAAAAGGACAAATGCGAATTAGGTGAGAAAGGATGCATGCCGTAAATTAGGGCCGAAGAACTTTCTATTTTTCCAGTTTTAATTAAGGCTTAATTATACAATTTGTCTCTTAATTTTAATTCAAAGTTCAGTTGAGTCCCTTAATTATTAAAAAATTCAATTAGGTCCTTGTTTAAAATATTACAATTGTATCATTTTTCATCATATTGACAAAAATAGACATTTTGTTATTGATTTTTCATACAATCAACCTAAAACAAAAAATTTTTACATCAATTTCCAATGTGATCGATGTAAAAATAGAATTATTGTTAAGATCTGTCGTCAAATTAAATACACATTTTTACATTTGTTGTTACAAAAATAGTATAATTGTAGTGTTTCTAAACAATTAGATGACCTAATTAAATTTTTAATAATTGAGGTACTCAATCGAAGTGTTTTTAACTAATTACATAATTTGATTGAACTATTCAATAATTGAGGAACTCAATTGAACCTTTAATTATAATTAAAGGATGATTTTTATAATTAAATCGTTAATTAATGAATGGAAAACTTGATCTATAAAGTTAGGAGATCTAACTACAACTAGATGCAAGCTATATCTAGATTTCTTAATAGTGCAAAAGAGAATTGAGAAAGGACGCATGGCAATCTGGGGCGTGAAGGACTCATCGTTAGCAATGGTGCATTCATTGAGAAGTTGCCACGTGGCAGTTTTAAAATTTTTTGTTTAACTGTGACCAAGAAGTGAGAAGTGAAAACTCCCTTGGGATGCATACCACGTAGGACTTGTAGTTGGTGAGTCTCTTTGGCATCCCGCATAGAATCTCACTTCAATTTTGACGTATCATTGAACTCCCTAGTTAATGTGATCAACGGTTTAAGTAATAGGTTTCAAAATACTAGTTTCATATATTCTAAAATTGCTCTATTTTTGTCAATCACACATAACATTCATCATCTTCTTGTCTCTCAGCATTCAAGATCACAAGGTAAAGGTACGTTCTCTCTCTCTCTCTCTGCAATCACTCCGTATAAATAACAATTAAATCCACTAAGACCACAACTTGACTTGTATGGATACAGTAACCACATCAATTCCGATTGTTCTGAATGGCTGCTGAACCGAAGGAATCACCTTCCAATAACCCCGGTCTCCATACAACTCCTGATCAAGCTACTGAGGCTTACTTTATGCAACAAACTGTGAGCTTAGCTAGCTATTTATTATTATTATTATATGAAAAGATAGGTCGTGCACGCACACACTGTAAAGACCTCGTTCAATAATAAAATTATTATATATACGATAAATTTGTTAATTTTTATAATAATTATTTTTAAAAAATTGATATCATTTATGTTTGATTGATAATATAAAACTGTTTTATATTATAAATACATAAACATTAATTTCTTATTATATTACTGTTGTTGTTTGTTATAAGTGTTTGATTGACTCTTTAACTGTTATTTGACTTGCAGATGTTTCGAATCAAGGACCCCAAAGTGAGCCTTGATTTTTATTCTCGTGTCTTGGGCATGTCATAAGTTTTTCCTTTGGATGCAACAATTTTTGTATTGATTATTTATTTGTTTGTGCTTCAAAATGGACTTAATCTTTCACAAAAATGATAGAATTTAATTAGAATGAGACACGATTATTTAATTTAAGATCTACATACTTGATAAGTTTTTAATTCAATAATTATTTTAAAAGTTATATATAAAATATTTTTTAATGATTGACATCCTAAAAATCTTTACAATGACAGTATATTAAAGTTAAATTCGAACGAATATACTGTCTTTTTTTTTGTGAATTTAATATATTGTGTTTAGTGTAACACTTAATTAGACCATTGCATTGGTATATATATATATATATACACACACACAAACAGGGGCGGATCCAGAAAAAAAAAAAAATGGAGGGGGGGACAATAGTGGTGGGGTTCGGAGGCGGCACTTCCGAACTTTTTTTTGTAAAGAAAATTAAAGGAACAAATTATTATAACAAAAATGTGAAAAATGTACAATTTAAAAGAGAAAAATTTAACAAAATTAGCATGTGATGGGTGCTCAAAAGTAATAAGAGTGTAGTCACTGCATTCATAAAAATTACAAACATACATATCCACACTCACTCCTTTCTTATTTTTTATCTTTTTTATTATTTTTTTTTATGTTTTTCAATTTTTTCTCTTATACAAACGTTTAAACTATTTTTTTTATTTTACTTTATTTTATTATTATAAAAAAATTTCTATTCTTGAGAATTTAAGAGGGACACCGCGCCCCCAATTGTTAACCTGCGTCCGCCCATGCACACAAACGAATATTATATGTGTAGCTGCGAAATTTAATTATTTTGAGTTTCGTCTTTAGTTGTTAATGCTTTGAATGATGACAACAGTTTATTTGTTGGTTTAGTTTGCTTAAGAGATTGGATTTTCCGGAGATGAAGCTCAGCCTATACTTTATGGGCTACGAGGAAATTATGGTATTTTTTTGGTAAAGTCGTAATTATGATATATATTGTCGTACCTGTTTGCTAGTGAAAATTTAGTTGTGTGAATTGCATTAATTACTGAATGTGGATTATGAATATGTTGTGATGGCAATAATATATATTTTTTTTAATTTTCATTTGATATATGCCCTTTATTTCATCTTTTTTTCTTACATAACTTTTGTTGTTTAGGATATACGACAAAAGCTCCAAGTAATCCAGTTGAAAGAACGGTTTGGACCTTTTCTCAGAAGGCTACAAATGAACTAACACAGTAAGGAACGTAAATATGTCGTATTTCTTTATCCCAGTGTCTCTTATCTAACAATAACATAATGTACAGTAATTGGGGTACTGAAAATGATCCAGAGTTCAAAGGGTACCACAATTGCAATTCTGAAACCTCTTGGCTATGGTATGATATTTCATTTCATTTAACTTAGTAAATATTTTGATTTTACCGCCTTGGTCTTTTCTTGATTTTCTGTTTACGCTTTTGAGTTTGTTTTCCTAAAAAAGAATGCTGAAATATTGCTTCGACGTGCTAAATTATGTATATCTGTGTCAAATTGCTAGTTCTCCAAATGTGTGCTATGTGCATATCTAATTCAGAAACAATAAACCACTTGATTCTGTATAGTTGACTATTCTTTGGAACAATCCTTTTATGAAGATTTTGAGTGAGTAAATTGGCGTGTCACTCCACTTTGTAAAAACGAGGATGTAAACGCAAGAAGTTCCTTTAAAGTGAGTTTATTCTAAAGGTAAGTTGTACATCCCTTTGATCATGCAATGTTTATAAAAATAAACAAAAAACTAGCACATTAAGTTTATGTTAATTTATTATTTTATTTAAAAAATCATTAAGTTATAAAATTATTAGAAATACGAAAAATTTGTCCTCCATCCTCTTTATTTCCTCCAAAATCCAATTCCCAAACACATCATAGTGGATTAAGATCGTGTTGCACTTTATTAACAGTGGATGCATGGTTACACTTATAATCTTACACATTTGCTTACTTGCTTACTTGCTTACTTTAGAATTAGAAGCAAACTCACTTTAGAATAATCCTTTCCCATGCATACACTTGTTTGCAACTAGAGATAATAAAATGTATTTGAATTTTAGGAACATTTAATTTACAAAAATATTTATAAATGGAACAGATAATTATCCATAATATTGAAGCTAAGTATGAGATAGATATATATCTACAAATTTAGGTGGATATGGGTGTGGGTACCGGTACAGGTACTATATCATATATAATTAATATATTTATATATAATTTTCTGTAAAAATAATTATATTTTTTATGACTAATATTCTAAGTATCCAAGAGTACCACTATTAAAGATTGGAAAACCTTAAATCTAATCTGATTTATATATCCTATCTATTTGTCTTTTTTAATTTATAATATGTAATTATAAGCTAATTAGTTTTAATATATTTTTTTGACAAGTCTTGGCGTCACTACATGATGTTTAAGTTTAATTAGAGTTTTTGTTAAGCTATTAGAACATTAATTGAACCAATTGTTTGTTTGATGATTATCTTTGTAGTTTTGTTTATTTATGACTTGAGTTTGGATGAATCAATGTTATGTGTGTATGGTTTAATTATTTTATTATGTTTGAGTTATTTAAGATTTTTTTTATTATGTTTTTATTGATTTATTACTATTAATTTTATACACAAGTAAAGTGCGTGTCGTGGATGCAAGTATGAGTATGTTGGAATCCAACGAGTATTGGGATGAGACTAAAATTACTACATGTGCAGTTATAAGAGAGTACAAGTATTATTTTTAAATGCAGTTATGAAGACGGATACTATAGGACTCTATCCAGATTCTATCTATTACTATCCCTATTTGCAATTCTTTGGTGAAGCTGGTTGTAGCATAATGCTGGCTTCTTCAAAGGGGTCTCTTCACTGCTAGTTTTTTTTGGAATACAATTTGGTTTTTGTCTTCCCTATTGGTATTCTGGTCCATGGCTGTTCTATATATAATGTTGCACTGTTGCTACATGCTTTCTGCTATGAAATCTTCTCATTTTTTTTTTTTTTTGTTGCAGGCCCGGCTCTTCTGTGATACATTTTCATCTCTCCACTGATGTAGCTTCCCGTGAAAAACACAAAATTTATAGTAAAATCAGAGTGAATAACAAGAATTATGCTGTGAATTATATATATATATATATATATATATATGAAAATATCTTATGTAAGAATGAAATAATTAAATTTAGATCGTATAATCAAGTTAAGATTTAATGTTATGTAATGTGTAATGTATTTTTCAAACTTCCGAATGAAAAATTTGTAGTCAAATCAGAACCAATAATATTCTTGAATTGGGCCCTTTGCACGGGTTGGGTTACCTTTAGGCCTAGATATCGGGTTGAGTCCAAAATAGTTTTCCCTAAGTTGATGTCTAGTAATGTAGTTTTAATTATTGGTTTTCTAATATTAAAATTCCTAGTCCTTTCTGCATTCCCATAACAATTAATATTAAAACGTAGCTTTAGTGAAGAAAGAAAGAATGCAGATAATATAGTGTCTCCATTTCCAATACTCAACGAGAGAACTTATTTAACATTCTAGACTTCGAAAAAGTCGCCAATCATCACAGAAATATGAAACGATTAATTAGTCAAGTTGTATTTGGATTGCTTTTTAACTAATACGTATGAACATATAATTTTATTTGAATAAGAATCCTTAAAATGTCTCTTGGTTTATATTACACAGTCTATTATGGCTTTACATTATTTTCCACTTTGTTCCTTATTCAAATTATGGTTTGTGGAATATATTCCATGAACAAGGTAGAAACAATTAAAGTGAAAAATATATAAGTTCAATGAATAAA
The DNA here is from genome assembly GCA_007407185.1 of Glycine tomentella. Lineage (NCBI taxonomy): Eukaryota > Viridiplantae > Streptophyta > Magnoliopsida > Fabales > Fabaceae > Glycine > Glycine tomentella. Next base: position 1,166,109 of record PYAF01002109.1, read on the forward strand.
ATAAAATAGCTCAAATGATGTGATTGTGATGACTGTTCTTCTATATTGGTTGTAGACAATAGTCAATCAATGTCCACCAATCGGATGATTAAGACCTAAAACGGCTATTCTGTTATGCAAATCCTATTCGTAACTTCTTAATAATTCATTACTATTAATTAATTGATTGATTGAATTTAAAATGATATATGTTAATCACATATAATACATATCGGGGTTAAATTTACTGTTCACATGTAAAATTTGAATTTTGATGAAGATATTGTGACTCTTCTCTGATTCTTTCAAAAGCATCATTATTTAATTTGTATGTTTTCCCATATAAAAAAAAATAGAAGGTGAATGTGGTGTAATCTATGATATAAAAGTAATTAAGCCTCTTTAATGAACTAATTTACAGATCAAAAGGAAAAGTTTACAGTAGTATTATTTAAACAAAAAAACAAATGCTCTAAAAATTAAATTTTGTCGCTTCTACAAACATATGCTGTTCCTGTTCTATACTATGTACGTTCCCAATCCCCAATGCCTTCGGAACAAGCCAACATATTATCGTCAATCTAGTTCCTTTACATGATTTGCAAATGGCACGCTTCATGCTTTATTATTTTTCTTAAATGAAACCATACACAAATATTAATTAGATCATTATAATTAACTTCAATTAATCTCTTATAGTGTTATACTTGTATTATTTGTTTCTGATTGACGCACAACTGCAAATTTGATCTCCTTATCTAAGATTTTAAATTTGATTCTTAGATAATAAAAAAAAAACATAATTAGAAGAATAAAATCATATCAAAGATGTTCAATAAATTAATCACAATTTTGCTGACAAATATTTCGTAATTCATATCAATAACATCATAATAAAAAAATATTATACTATACATTGAGAGCGATAAATAACTTATACAGATGATATAATAAGATATATAAATATAAGTACTTTTGTGGAGCTTACTTTGTTATTTAATAATCTTGCATTTCTTTCATTTAAAAAACAAACAAAAGGAAGAGCACCAGTTAGGGGAGGGTTCATGTATATACATGGGTTCCATTTAGATTTAATACGTTATTTTTTGTTCCACTATGTGATTTAAATGTGTTAATAAAATCTAATAATTTTATATTTGTAGATAAAAAATAATTAATTGTATTATTAAATTCAATTAAAATATATTATGTCTCTCTTTATGCAATTTGTCATTTCTTTAATTTAATCTTTATAAAAAAAATGTTTTTCAATTAGGTTCTTGTTTGTATTATCATTTTTAATTAATTTCGTCCCTATCATCTATTGTTATTATATCATAAAATTAATTGACATAAAGTTTACGTAAAACATGGAAACAAAAGCAAAAATATCACGGACCAGAATTACATTGTTTCTAATCTTTATGTATGTTACACATTTTTTATGTGATCCATATGCTTTAATGTATTAAACATTAAATAAACAATTTTCTTTGGTTTAAGTTGCAAAATATCTAATGTCTTTGTTAATAATTATTTTTTGTTGAAAAATCTATTCAACCATCCATTATTATTATTATATTTTTTTATCTAGACTTATAATCAAAATTTTGTTTAAAGAATCCAAACATAATTCTACTTGAACGAATGTAATGAAACAAACAATTTTATATATAATATAAGATAGTGGGTTAATTTAAAATAATTATAAATTAAACCTGGCTAATTAACAATATTTTATATAAGAACTAAATTAAAGCTGAATATCAGGGGCAAAAGAATCTAAATAATACAATTTTAATAAAAAATTATTAATTTGGAGTTGTTTGTAAACTATTTACGAATCTGGGGCAGTGGGTCGCGTCTAAAATTGGGCGTGACTGGTCCTGCCTGAATCTGGGCGTGACCGATCACGCCCAATTTTGGGCGCGACCCACCAGATGGCGACACGTGTCATGACAGATGGAGCGATGTGTATATAAACTTCGGACGGTCATAACTTTTGACTGGAATGTCCGATTGAGGCGAAATCGGTGGCCACGCACTCGAAATTGAGAGGAGAAGCCGCTGGCAAGCTTCCGAAGGGGACTTGGCCAAAAATTTTGCCCAAAAGAGGCCTCTAAGTGCCTCAAAATTGCGATTTAATCTTCGAACCTCCAAAAAAATTCTTGTTTTCTAATTTTTTATTCATTCAATTAGTGAATTGCATGCTATTTTTTATTTGTCTAATTACATCTCTTAATTTCGAGCATTTTGACACAAAATACGTCTCCATCGCACATTGCAATGAAAAATTATGATTGTTCAAAGTTATATGCATCGTCAATTTTACAGTATAATTTTGTTACAATTGTGATCAGTGAGGACATTGGTCTTATTTCTTGTGGTCGCAAAACTAATTTCAGAAATTGAGCAAAATTATACTGTAAAGTTGACGATGCATATAACTTTGAATAATCATAATTTTTCATAGCAATGTGCGATGGAGACGTATTTTATGTCAAAATGCTCGAAATTAAGAGAGGTAATTAGACAAAAAAAAATAGCATGCAATTCACTAATTGAATGAATAAAAAATTAGAAAACAATAATTTTTTTTGGAGGTTCGAAGATTAAATCGCAATTTTGAGACACTTAGAGGCTTGGGCAAAATTTTTGGCCAAATTCGGGAAGCTTGCCAACGGCTTCTCCTCTCAATTTCGAGCGCCTCAATCGGACATTCCAGTCAAAAGTTATGACCGTCCGAAGTTTATATACGCATTGCTCCATCTGTCATGACACATGTCCCCATCTGGTGGGTCGCGCCCTCTGGTGGGTCGCGCCCAAAATTGGGCGCGACCCACTGCCCCAGATTCGTAAATAGTTTGCAAACAGCCCCAGCTTCGTAAATAGTTTGTAAACAGACTCAAATTGATAACTTTTTTATTAAAATTATATTATTTGGATTCTTTTGCCAATATCAGGTGTAAAGATTAAAAGTACACTTTAACCATGAAATTCAAGTAAAATTTTAAAATACAGATTAACATATTCAAAATTTTATGAGAAAAACGCATAACTAATTTTAAAAAGTTTATTTTCTATGCATTATAGTATAAATTTTTTATATTACTGTCAATTAATAAAAAATCACATTATAACTTTTAAATTAGATGATGTAAAAGATGTACAAAAAATTTATCATGGTGCGTGATATATATGATTGATTGATAATGTAAGAATTCTTTATATTGTGAGTACATGTTTTCTTTACTTTTTAATAAAGAAAAAAAAAAGAAAGAATTTAAGATTTATTTTCAGAATTTAATGATTATATATTGATAGTGAAGAATAATTTTATATCATATCATTTAATTATAAATTGTTATTAGTGTGATTTTTAATTAATTATTATTAAAATTAAAAAACTTATATTTATGGTATGCTATTATTGAATGACAGTACTGTAAAATTAGTGTGCACTCTAATGGCATATGCTTTTTTTTTCCTCTTATTTTTTATTTTTAGATAAACTAATGTAAAATTTGGGTGAAATTGTCAATAATAGCTTCCGTTTTGCATGAAATAAGGATTCTACCACAAGGATTCGTTTGGTAGAAGAGAAAATAAAAAGAAATAAAACATGATTAATGAAATATTTTTTTTATGTTTATGTGGAGAAAAAATGAAAAAAAAAATCATTTCTAAAATACAAAAATTAAAATTTTTATTTCCTCTGAATTTTTTTCAATTTAAAATTTAAAATTTTTCTTCTTTCTCTATTTTCCTTCAATATAACCAAACATAATATAAAGGAAACAAGTTTAGTGATTTTTGCCGCCTTTGTTGTCATCAGACACACTAATCAAAAGAAACTTGTTCAAAACGGCTAATAATTTATTCCATAATTTCAAGTTAGTGAGCAACCAGACTTCCACACAAGACAACAAAATTTCCCTAGCATCATAGTCTCTTTCTTTTGTTGGCCATATATCATAGCTTTCCGTTTATTATTAGTGCTAAGAAAAATTGAGGTTTTCGTTGCAAACGTAGCCATCTTCATCACTCTTTGCAAAAGATTCTTCAGCGGACTGCTCATCTCAATAATGCAGTCTCTGACAGATAACAAATCACAAATTCTCATATATAATTTACATAATACATATCAAGAAGATAAACATCAATTTATAACAATGCGTAGTAGTAGTACTTAACACACTAAACTATGTTATATACTTATATATATATATATATATATAATCCCTAATATAAAATAATTTGAATTGATCATTGGCTGTTTTTCACAACATTAATATCTGATAGGAGAGAATACTTAATTAACCAAAAAATCTAACATCATGTTGTTCGTCATCGTCATCATAATCATCATCACCCTTTCTGAGAAGATATGCACAAAATATAAAGAAGCTTTTACCATGTACTGTCAAAACAAGAAATGTTTCATCAAAGAACGCAGAACCCCAGAAAAATCTCATCAATTTTTTTTTCTTCTGAATCTTTGCCACACCAACATCAACATACCCTTTCTCCATCATCATATCTTTTACCAGTAGTCAGATTCAGTCATCATCATCATCATAATCAGTTTGCAGTCACTAGTAGTAGTAGTACATGGCCTTCTCTTCTGTCTTGTTTTCATCAACATTATTGAAGCTAGTAGTGCTACTGCTGCTACTAATCAATTGCTTAATATCCTCAAGATCATAATCCAACGGTGTTAGTAGTGTTTGGCTAAACCACTCACCAGCAGCACATGACTTTTCTCCATCATTAATGTTGTTGCTGTGACTAAGCATAAAGTTATCATTATTATTATTGTAGCTGTGGCAACCAATTCTTTCTTCTTGCTTGATAATTTCTCTGCCTTGATTAGTGCAGCTTCCATCGGAGGAAGTACTGCAACTTCCTTCGCTTCCAAACATGAGCATGTTGTTGTTGTTGTCGTCTCTCATAATAGGGTAATAGCATTGCATGGAGTCTTGGTTTTGGTAAAAGGGGTGAGAAACTGAGGTAGTTATGTTACTTGTGCTTGCATAGTTACTTGAAGGAAGGGAAAACGGTGGTTCAATATTACTTGTGAAAGATGTGGTTGTTGTTGGGGTGTAGGTGCAGTACTCTCCGTACAGTTGGTGAGATGAAGGAGAGAGTGGAGGGTTTTGAAGGGTAGAAGAGGATGAAAATGAAGGTTGTTTTCTGTGATGAGAAAGAGGAAGCAAACCCATGAGTTTCTTCTTCAACTTTGTGTTCCAATAGTTCTTGATATCATTGTCTGTCCTTCCTGGTAACTGAGCAGCTATAATTGACCACCTGTTAATAAATACATGAAAGTTAGGTTAGTTTTTTTCTGTATATAGTTTGAACTTAAGACCTTGTGTAAGCTGTATATTCAAACTTTTCATATCACTAGGTGTATCCTAATAGGTTATGTTATTAATTAAGCTTCCAACTAACAAAAGTTATTTACTCAATATCTTAATTATAGATAGTGGATACTGGTGTTGGATCAACTTGGCATGCATGAGGAAGTGCTAGGCAGATTCTGAACAAAAATCAAGGTTATTTTTTTTCGAAAAAAGGGGTTTTTTTATTAAAAAAAGAACTAGTTTATACTGCTCTTTTTCTCTCATTTCTTATTATTATTTACCTCTTTTAGCTACACTAATTAATAGAAACTTTATCAGTGTTTCTCCGGAGCAAGTGGTTGATGGCGATTAAAGGAAAAAAAATAAGAGGCTAGGGATGTCTCTATGCTTAGATTGGTGAGAAATTGCTAAAAATAATTGTTCAGCACTATTGACAGTGTTGTTGCATTAAATGTTAGTAACTATTATACCTGCTTCCAATATTCACATAAAGGCTGCAAATTATTCTGTCTTCCTCATCTGAGAAATCTCCATGCTTAATGTTAGGCCTGAGATAGTTGAGCCATCTCAATCTACAACTTTTTCCACATCTCTTAAGTCCTGAATCATAAACATTTACACATATATAAGAGATCTCACAAAAGCACATTTAAGCATTCTTTTTTGATAAAATCATAACATTAGCTTAATTACCAGCTTTCTGAGGAAGAGCAATCCAATTCCCTCCAGTTCCATGCTTCTCTATGTACTCCTTCAGCTTTGTGTCTTCTTCTGGTGACCATGGCCCTCTCTTAACACTTGCCTTGTCACAACATGGAGCTCTTCCCATCCCTCTCTCTCTCTCTCTCTCTCTCTCTCTCTCTCTGCAAAATCTCAATCTGTCTTTGAGAATCCAAACTCTCACTTTCTAATCTGAATGAAGCTTTGGTGGGTAGTGCTTGTGCCTTATAAATAAGGACCCCGGTTTTTGGACAGTTAAAAAAATATTATTTTTATCATTTAGGAGACAGAGAGCCATGTACACAAGTCAAATGAAAGCATATGGACAGAAAATTAAATTAAAATTTAGTACTACAAAATTTGTTTACATTTCAACGCACTGTTAATAATTAAGTATATTTAAGAAGGGTACTAAGGGTCAGAGAGAGCTTTCTAATCTTCAACGTTGAAGACTCACTCATTCTCTGAATCTCTTCTTCCTCTTCTCTAAAGAGAAAGCATCCAATGTATGCAATACAGAAAGAAAGACAACACACAACAGGACTAATGAATTGATGGGTACAGCTACCAGAATTGTGACACTTTCCAAACACTAGGACCAATATCACGATTGGCCTAGTTTTCTTCTACTTTTATTATTTAACTATTTAATTGTTAGTATTATTTGATAATAAATGCATATTATGCATTGACACTTTGCAAAAAGTAAAAGGCCAGGTGTATTTAGCTAGACTATAAAAATAAAGTGTATATATATATATATATATATATATATATATATATATAGCTAAAGACCTGCAAACAAATTTATATAAATTAATTAAAAGATCAAACCTCATCCACTAGATCCATATATCTAGCTGAAGGATGCGTTGAATAAAGGGGGCACCTGAATATTCATAAAATTAATGGGTTTGAATAATATCAACATGAGTTGGTTGAATAAAAGGAATTTGGACCCTTTAAAACACGATGTTTGAGTTTGATTAATTTAATATTTATGTGTATACGAAAAAACAATATTAATAAAAAGAATTATCACTTTTAGTAATGTTGTATTATGAAAAATTAGCCTCTAGACTATTGAGTGCATGGAAGGATCAAATTGGATTATTCTCTCTCGCTCCCCCTTGTGCAGCAGCCAAAAAAAAAGAGAAGAAAGAAAATAAATAAATAGAAAAGTGTGGGATTAAAGTTAAAAGGAAAAACAAAGAGAAAAAAAAAGGATGGAGAGGAATGAAGGAAAAAGGTGCTGAAGAGGATCCAAACCCATCGAAGTATACACTAAAAAAAACAGCATAGAAAAGATATCCCACCATCTCAATTAACACCGATTTAAATTTTAAAATTTGGAATTTGGCAGTGAGGTTTTCGTTTATGGCATCTTTATTACCCTCAATTCCTACACTTCTTTTTCTTTTTTTTTTTTAGAGAAAATTCCTACACTTTAACTAGGATTTTATATACTCTAAGTTGAGCCAGAACTCAGAAGGCTATAAAGAGTATTTATATTTCCAAATATAATAAAATTATAAATAAATCTTTATTAAATGTAAAATCCTAATCCGATGTCAATTAACATTTCAAAATATGAAATCATAATCAAGACAAATTAAATAAAGAATATTTCATGATAACATATTTTAAGGACACGTATCACAAATAAGTTTCCTAAAAATAGAAAACAAAAATCTTAAGTAAATTACTTTTTAAAATTTATTAAAAGATAATATAACAATTCCTAAATTTTCCATTCTGCATTGATATATATTTAATGTACATCACTTGGGGTATTAAGTAGTATGCACAAGTGCAACCAATGCATTGTGTGCATTACAATTTTTTTCCCTATGCACAATCGAGTGAAGAAAAAAAAAAGAATTGGGCACGGAAATTTGACATTAATAATTTGATAAAATATAAATAATTGTATCTGCTGGCACTCTTTCTTAATTAATCATCTCTATTGGTGTTGTAGAAGCAAGCACTGTAACTGTTGAGCATCTAAGATGGTGTACTATTGCATGATCCATGTTAATTAAATGTCACAGATGAGGATGGTCATAACCTTTCAGAGTTGCATGGGCCCAATGAATCAGATTCTTTGCCGTTAGATTCATTTGATCAGGTATCTGGGATTGACTAATCAACACAATGGTAGCTTGTACACCATATTTTTTAGTAATGATCCATCATATTCATATTGATACCTAGCTAGCCAATATTGTGAAAATTAGGCAAAACAATTCTCTCAGATACGTCCTGCCACATTGTATCATTACTACTGGGGAGCCTCGCGTTACTTTGCGACACATTGGAATAGAGACCTAAGGACATCGAGGGTAAGACCCTACACATATGAATTTCGTAGACCCTGATATGCTTCATATTCACGAGCCTACATCCTAATGATGAACATAATTTCTTGTTGTTTTACTCAAATTTTCATAATTTATTTTATATCAAAGTATAAAAGTAAATTAGTAAAACACATATCATCTAGTGTCCGATCACTATTTGGCAATAACAGTCTCAATTTTATTTATCATGGAAATATTATTTCTTTTGTATTTGGTGTTACAATTTTTAATTACAATTTAGATTACTAAATACATTTAAATAGTAACAATAACTTTTTGATATTAATTAGATTATAATTTTTAGAAATAATTTTATCTAAACTTGCTTGGATTCTGAATATTGCTTAGACATATAGTACGTAGCACTATTTTTTCGTTTATTTTTTTTTATGAAATGAATTACTTCTATACCCTCAAAGATTCTAGAAGTCACATTATTAGAATGATAGTAGAAGCTTTCCGGTTTACAGTATGCTTTTTATTTATTTAATGAACTCAGTTGTGTCATTGCCGACGTATATATTGTAACAGTTATAGCAAGGAGTTCTCGAATTTTTCACCCCGATAATAAAAAAATAAATAATTATCTAACTAATACAATTCAAAAATTATTACATAATGATATAAATTACTTAGTAAAGTGAGAAATCGATTTTTTCTAAATCGATTTCTCATCTTAACTTTTTTTTTTTTCTATTTTTTGTGAACTCGATTATCTAGGAACGTGTTTTTGAAAAACATTTTTCAAAATCTGTTTTTTTATTTTTATTTTTTTACTTATTCCATTTTTATTTTTTTAAATAGTTTTCTAATTTTTTGTTACATTTTTTTAAAAAGTTAGCCTTTTGTTTTTTTTAAATTGTTTTCTCTTTTTCTAAAAATTTAGTGTTTTTTTGTTTTAATTTGTTTAGTTTACTAATTTATATATATTAGTTTATAAAAATACAATTTATCTAGACTTAAGTAAAAACTTGAATGTAAAATACATCTTTAAATTGATTAATAGACAAAGTTAAAATTTTAAATACATTAAATCAAAGCTATAAAAAAATCTATAACCAATAATAGACTAAACTCAATCCTTATATTTTTTACCTACTTATTAACATATTTTATTTTTTTTTACATTTTCTTTTGTTATCATATCATAAATCTTATAAAAGTTATATTTTTCATAATTATTTTCTTTCTCTTCCTAGATGTCTAATGATAATAATGTGAATGTTCATTAAATATTTTTTCCTATAAAATAAAATCACTTATTATATTTATACATATCAAATGTTTTAAATTAATGAAAAGAGACTAACATTGAATAAAATTTTAAAGGTCACTTTTTAAATTAGAAAATCACTTAAGTTAATGATAAAATAAATTTTATTTTATTGTCAAATTTTAATTTAATAAAAACATTCAACTTATTAAAAATAAGTGAAAAAAATATAAATGATAATAAAAAAAAGAGAATGTAGCAAACAAGGAAAAGAAGATTAAAAATATAACAAAATTTTAAAAATACAAAAAATATGACATACATTCAACATTGTTGGCTTGGAAGGAAATTTTTTCTTCGAATGATCTGGGATGCGACACAAGGAACATCGCTTTGATTGACTCGGTTCTCGAATATCTATTTCGGTGTGGATACAAGAGGAGACGACACAACCCTTAGTACTTCTTTTCTTTTTTGGGTTAGGGGAGATAATTGGCTTGTGACGTGGTGGCCAGTAGGAGACACTTTTCAACGTATACACGAGATGTATATAGTTTTTGTACTCATGATGTGCATGCTTACAAGTAGCAACAACATGACAACAAGGCATGTGCAATTTTTGGAATTTGCCATAGTCACACCACCTTTCATCCAGCCTTTCCATGAAATCTCTAGCGGACCGAACCTCTCTCGGTTTATTGTCTCCTAGACCAAGAATCGTGTGTCACGTCAATCGAACTCAAGAACAATGTGAGCATTTGCCTTTCTCTGTGCGTCTTCGATGACCTTATTTAGTACTTTTGTATAAACCTGCCAGATGCAAGCATTGTTGTGGCTTCTCTCCTTCTTTTGTTGAACAATGCATTACACCTTACATATGTTGATTTTACTAGCGCATCTATTGGAAAATTTATTGATTTCTTGAGTACCGAATTAGTCGACTCAGCAAGATTGGTGGTCATGTGCCCCTATCGTCGGCCACCATCCCATGCAAGGGTCCATTTTTCTCGCGGAATCTCACTGAGCCAATTAATTGCTCAGTTAGCATCTGCTTTCTCCCTCAAAATGTTGTAGTAGTGATTGAACGTAGGCTCCGCCCTTGCATATATTAAGTAATTATAAACATACAATTTTAATATTGTGAATAATACAAAATAAAGTGATATTAATATGAAGAGAAAGAAGTTTGGCTCTCACCCATATTGATAATTAATTTATTAATGGGGTTGTTCTTGTACCTCTGCATGTAATTCTGCGCAATTTGTCAAATACAAAACACATTGACAGAATTTTGTGTCGACCACCCATTATCATGTCTTGAGTAGGCATTTTTTATTGGCTCATGCCTGTCTATAATCAAACACAGACCATGTAGTGGGGTGACATGCCTTTTTAGATTTTGGAGGAAGAGCAATCATGCTTCCACTGATTCACTCTCAACAACAACAAAGGCTATTGGAAGGATTTTATTATTGTCATCTTATGTAATTTCCACAAAGAGGGTCCCTTTGTACTTACCGTACAACCATATTCCGTCGACCTGAACAACGCATTTGCAATATTGAAATCCATCGATTCACGATCTGAAACTCCAAAAAAGACGATGGAACATGACGAAACCCTCTACTGGTTAACCTCCTTGTAGTGGCATTGGCAGCGTTTCCTTCACCACCATGTTAGGAAGAAATTGTTGCATAGCTTGCAATAATCTCGATAGATCATGGTATGATATTTCCCAATTGCCCTAGATGTTTTCAATAGCCTTTTGCTTTTCAAACCATGCTTTGTGGTATGTGGTGGCATATCCTTCAGTGAAATTTTATGTGTGCTATCAAGGCTGGCACTGAAGTTGATGGATCGTTCAATCAAGTTATGAATGCTTTTGCTGATGAGCAAATACGATAGTTTTGCTTGACCTTGTGAGATTGAAGGATTTTAACATGCGTGGGGTTCACTGAGCTTTCTTATTTTCCACTTCTTACTTGCAAGAATGTATGATGTCTTGCACTTCTAAGGACAACTATCGTCACCACAAATGACAATTAGCTTTGAAGGGGTACTAAAGTACGGGTAAGGTTGATCCTTAGTAGCATAAAATGTAGTGAGTAAAAAAATGGTGGAAAAATGGCGCACAAAGAAGTTAGGTAAAAGAAGATGTGTTTGGTTCAAATATATTTTATTATCGATGGGTTAAAGAAAAAGTGTCTTGGGTTGCATCAGATGTGTGTGAATAATGGAATTGAGGATAATATTGTGATTGATGAGGTAATGGTTCAGGGTTTGGGGTGGGAACTGTATTGCGCTTGATGTTTGCATACAATTCACAACATTGAAGAATCTTAGTCTGGCGAATGACTGAAATCGTACCTTTCATATCTTCGTTGTCAACAAGTTGGACTGTTGTAAATTTCAACATTTCGCACCCCACTACCTGTGGTTACCAGAATGAAATATTGCATACTTGGTCAAATGGTTAAAGACAGAACCTTTCATGGATTTTTCTTTTCAAGACCTCAAGTGTGAGGCCTTGCTTTGTTTAAAAAAAACAATGGGTGAGGGCTTTGAAACATATCCCTTTCATCTGTTTTGATTATTTGACCATCGTAGTGCATTAACCATTTGACAAATATGGAAGACATATTGTGTAATAGACAAAGAACAGAGAAAAAAATTTGACAAAGGGTTTGTGTTTGCAAACTTGGAAGAAAGTAATAGAGCAAGGAAGTATTATGTGGATGTGTTAAACGAAGGTGGATATGAGTTCTATATATAGGGGTCAGGGTTAAGGGATTATGACCTAGGGTCAAGGTAAGGGTTAGGGAGAGCATTGGATTCCCTGGCATGAATAGTTGAGGGTCTGAAGCATTAGATTCCCTGACATGAATAAATGAGGCTCTAAAGCATTAGATTCCCTAACTTGAATAGATGAGGGTATGAAATAAGTTGGATTCTCTGACATGAATAGATAAGGGTTTGAAATAAATTAGACCTTTGAGTGAGAGAAAAAGAATAAAACAAGTAAAATAAGAGAAAAGATGTTATGTCTCCTCTTAAGTGTTGGGTCCGAGGTTAGGGTTAAGGTTAGGGTTTGGAGCATTGGATTCCCCGATGTGAATAAATGAGGGTTTGAAGCATTAGATTCCCTGACGTGAATAGATGAGGGTCTGAAATAAATTGGATTTCCTTACGTGAATAGATGAAGGTCTAAAATAAATTGGACCTGTGAGTAACAAAAAAAGAAGACAAGTAACATCAAAGAAAAGAGGTTTTGTCTCCTCTTAAGTGTTGGATCTTGGGTTAGGGTTAAGGGTTTACGACTTAGGGTTAGGCTTAGGGTTTGAAGCATTGGATTCCCTGAGGTGAATACTTGAGGGTTTGAAGTATTGGATTTCCTGAAGTGAATAGATGAGGGTCGAAAATAAATTGGACCTATGAGTGAGAAAAAAAAAATGGCATGAACCAAGTGGCAAAAAACAAGAAAAAATGACTTAAGAGTTTAAAATTTCAATCCATGGAGGCAACTTTGGGCACTTAGATTTTTATTTATATCAGTTATTTTTGTTACAATAATGTTCATTTCCATAGTTTTCGTGTCAATAAAGTCATTAAGACAAGTTTTGGGTTTGGATTTGGCCCTCAGACGCATGAACCAAGTGGCCAAAAACAAGAAAAAATTAGTTGAAAATTTCAATGCTTAAGGGCAATTTTAGGCACTTAGATTTTTTGTATCAGCTATTTTTTTACAAATAATGTTTCATTCCCACAGTTTTCATGTCAATAAAGCAGTTAAGACAACTTTCGGGTCTCGATTCGACCCTCAAATGCGTCCAACAAATAGGGAAAAACGAAGAAAAAATTACTAACACTTGAAGATTTCAATCGATACTTCAAACTTTTGGCATTAAAACACGCATGACGACAACTCAAAACATAACAAAGTCCAACAAATTATTAAATAATAAAATAACAATCAAATAAGTTGGGGGGGGGGGGGTTCTTCAAAACTCAATTCAAGGTTCATTGCTTGATCGGGGTATTCATCCAAACCATCAAAATTGAAAGAGTTGGCAGAATTTAGTGGTGGATGTGCACATGTTTGTGTGGGCGAGTCAGTGATAATATATAACTCCAAGCATGTGAGCTTAGAGATGTCTACAAACATGGAAATTATAGTCGTTACGTCCTCATCATCGTGCAACATGCATGTCGTGTACTTGCCACAATCACCAACAAATGATACAGGTAACCAAAATGTATATCCTTAACCATTTGACCATTTGGAAGACTAATCTTATTTCCAATAGCTTGCTTCAAGACATCAAATGAAATTTTTTTGTCAAGTTGAACAATCTTTGATGAACCACTTACAAACGTTGAACCATGTTTAGTTGTTATGATAGTGCCATCATAATACTCAATTGCATTGACTGATGATGAAGCCATGGTTTAGGGTTTAGGGTTGTAGAAAAGTTTCTGATTGAGGTGATGGATTAGACTGTCTTATTGTAGAACATATTTATAATATTTAATGGCTTGTCAAATACACTTCAAAAAGAACGGTCAAGATCCCACCAACAAAATCAACGGCCTAGATATCACCGATTGGAGAAACTAATGTTGAATGACCAAGATCCCATCAACAAAATCAATGGCCTAGATATTACTGATTGGATCAATGAATGTTGAATGGGCTAGATCCCACCAACAAAATCAACGGCCTAAATATCACCGATTGGAGCAACGCACGTTCAATGGCCAAGATCCTAGTGACAAACATGTAAAAACATTAGATCACCTATTATATATAGAGCATGAGGGTTAGATGTAACTCAACACCTTTGTCTGCTACTGACCCTATGTCATCATCTTCAAACCATTTATTTTTTCATAAAGTCTCATTCATCATTGATGACTCAGACCTCTCATCCTTTGTTCACCATTTTAATTTGCCATCCTCCAGTTCAACAACATTTGTTCTTGGTTCGATTGGGATCGTACAAGCTGTCATGATGAATCGATAATCTAGGGAGTCGCTCCTAACTCAAGAATTTATAATGCGCATCCACCAAGTAACCTAACGTGAATTTAACAGAAATCCATGGTTATATGCTTTAGATTTTGTTTGATCACAAGGTCAGCTACCGTAAAACATTTATTATATTTCATACACTTAAACATTCAATTGATTGTTGAATTCGTATAATTGTAGGACTGATAAATGTTGATGACACACCTCACGGGACACCATTAGGGTCCATTAATTATACTTTTGATCATGTACCTTTAACGGTCATCATTGTCAAAAGTTGTATCCCAACGGTTTTAGCAACATGAGAGTTACGCTCAAGGTGGTTGACTTTAATCCGCTCTCTAACGATTACATTGCTATTTTTGGATATTCATTCATGAAAGTTTTAATTTCAGTATCCTACAGTAGCTTTTGATGCCACTATGAAACCGACAATTGTAGAAGGTCAAGATTTTAGCCTATACATGACAGACATTCACATTGGCTCTGTCTTAGTTCTATGAGACATAGGTTTCTTATTCTTGTTAATTTCTTACTTTATATGTCGTATAGAGTTTATTTTTTATTGAACTAAATGGTATATTCTACAGGCGATTGTATTTTGTCCCTTTCCTCCTCAATCAAAATGTTATTTAAATATTACACTGAACAATGTTGTCAAAGTAATATTTTTGCATTTTAGGTTACCAATAATTTTGGTATTCACAAACTTGCTTCCTATACCCATATATTGTTAATATTTTACACAAGTGTTTCCAAAGGAGAATTAACCTCTTGTCAAGCCGTTTGTGTTTCATGCGTGCAACATGTCATCAAGTGTGTTTCATCAATGGCTTTATCTTATGTTTTTTTATGGTATTGGTTATGTATGGTTTAGGAATTTTATGTGTAATGTTATTTTATTTTATGGATTATTGTTTATGTCCTAAAGATTTGGGGAAATAAGAGGAATGACACATCAATAAAATTGTCTGGTTTCATTTAAGGATTAATTATTTTTTAAAACACTATTGTAGATTAATTCATATTTTTTAAAAATTAAGACTTAAGAGTAAAAAAAAACTGATTTCATGGAAGTCGTAAATATATTTACGACTTATGTGTAAAAAAGTAAAAAAAAAATAATTTTTTTTACAACTTTAAAGTCATAAATTTTAAATAAAAAATTACACTGAAGTCATAAAATCTTTTACGAATTCAGTTTAAAAAATTAAAAAAATAAAAGTCATGATAGGAGTTATGACTTCTAACTCATAAATCATAACACCTATTACGATTTACTCCCTTTTAATAAAAAAATTTAAAACCATCACCAAATGGTAATTAAAAAAAAAGCACCCCTTTTGGTTGAATCCCCATAGTTTTACACAAATGCAAACTATCAAAATTGAACATATTTTATTTATTTAATTTGTTTTGATAAATTAATTAGATCACTTAAATATATATGCATTTTTCATAAACATTTAACTAAATTATATTTATATTCGGTATTTATATATATATATATATATATATTCTTAAATGCTATTTTACATAAATTCTATTTTTTATAATTTAATATATATAAATTAGTGAACTAAAAAATTAAAACAAATAAAAACAAAAAAAATTTAATTTTAAAAAAATTGTAACAAACAAAAAATATAAAAACTCAAATAAATAAATAAATAAAAACGAAAAAAAACTTTATGTTTGTCTAAAAAAATATTTATGACAAATGGAGAACCGATGTAGTATGGTGGTTAAAAAAAAAAGACATTATGAAATTGTTTACTGAGGAGTCGATTTCATAAAAAAAAAAAAAATAGAATGAATGTGAGAAATTAGTTGGTGAGAATCGATTTCTCACTTTAAATAATAATTTGTATTATATTTGTAAATATTTTTAAGTTGTATTATTTGGATAATGTTTATATATTTTTTTTATATTTTTTGGGTGAAAATTCTGGAGTTTTCTGCATGTTCTTGATTAGTTATTTTGAAAATTGATATCATCATGCATATCAATTAAATATGCACGATCCATATAGAGATTTGTATGTTTTCCTGCACCCTCTGTCCATCAGAATCGAAGCAAATGCACTTTATGTCATAATCTCACATACCATTTTGGGTTAGTTAATCAATATCAAGTTTTTCTGTATTATACTGATATTTTTAATTTAAATAAAACTTTAAAAATACATTCAAAAGAATAATAGATTTTTAAAAATTAAAAATTATGAAAAATTATTTGAATTAAGAAACATCATATTTCAAGATATAATATTATAATGCGTCAAATTTTAAAAAGTTATAATTATTATAAAAAATTTAAAATTTAGTCTATCTAAAATTGAAAATATCTTTCATTTGATATAATACATCAAGATTTAAAGTTTAAATCAAATTACAATTACATAAAGTATTTAAAAATAAGAATATAAACAAATAATAAATTTAAATATTAAATGTTTGAGAAATCACATGACTTAATAAAAAAACGAATTTTTGAGTGAGAATACTCCCATTCAAGAATGAAGAGTCAAATTTATAATATAAAAATGAATTACTTAATTGATTTAATAAAAAAATTATTTTTTATTTGAACTATGAATTGATATTTAAAATCATATTTAAATAAAAGTTAATTATAATTTTTTTTAAAACACATTAAGTTTGCATCCGTCTTTAGATGAAAAAAAAATTCAAGAGTTTATGCATCTTAATTTAAATGAATTTGGATTATTTTTATATTGTATTTGTGAAAAAAGTAAATTTTTCATTCTTTAGTTTTAATTTAGGTTTCCTTGGCATATATTTTATTATCGAAAAATGTTAATTATTACTTGTTAGTATATTAGTTTTTGTTAGTGGGATATTAGAACACAATCTCTCATTTTCTTTTTTCTTTACCATAAGTTAATTTTATATCTCCTAATTGAAATATATTGTGTCAATTAGTGAGTTCATTTCTTATTAATAAAATATCTTTTCCAGTTAAAAACTGTAATTTAGGTTTCAATTTAATTCTTTATATTTTTATTTAATTTAATCATGTAATTTTACATTTTGCGTCAAGTTTATTCTTTTACTTCATTTAGAAAACGATCAGAATTTGTATCTCTTTGGCGGAATCTGTCCTGAACGACTATTTCAAGCATTGAAAATATGATTTCTTACATAATCCAACATCTAAAACAATAATAAATAAAAAAAACTCTAACCTACCAAGATTCATGTATTTTTAACACTATTAAATGCGTGTTTTTTTTTTATATATAAAAAAAAATGAAGGAACAAAGCTACCCAATGCTGATTTGGAGTAGTCATATGCCGACTTCTCTTGGTAGGTAATTTTTATACAATAAATTCGTGCTGAAGATTGGTATTTCCCTTCATTTTATGAAGCATAACAAATTAAGTCAGTTAAAAAAATTCGGAATGAAACTTTCCTCCATATTTCGAGAAGATTATTGTAATTAATTATTTATATTAAACATAGTAAACTATATATTTTTATCTATAAAAAAAGTATACTATACATTTTTTGTCAAAATATTGTTGGTAGGTTGCATGACTGCTTTTTAATTTGCCAATTGATTTTACTTGAATTATTGAATGTAGACAAGAAGAAAGTGTCTCAGTGGCTGCCATAAAGTAAACATATTAAATGATTTAAAGCAACACAATAATCTCCGTTGGCAGACAGGGATTTAGGAAGATATATATGCTGGCTTTAAAGTTTCCCATCTCTTTTAGTAATTAGCTTATTATCTTCATATAATGCCTGCATTTTATTCACACTTCTAGCTATATATATATATATATATATATATATATATATATATATATTACTTTATATAGTGCTTCTTCACAGTAACAAAAATCGTTGACTTATATCTAACAATTATTAGACAATCATTGTTCTTCATATCAATAGAAATGAAACTTTTCACCTTCTAAATATGATCATCCCCAAATCATAATGAACCTGCATAAAGTCAATTCATCATGCTTGTACCCACCGATCCAATTTCTTCCATTTTGTTTTATCACGGTTAACTATACTCAATTTTCTTCTAGCTTTCCAAGCTGAAAACACAAGAGATTTAATTATTTAGTAGAACATAAAGGCATGTCGGCTATGAATTAGTCTCTTGCTTCTGTACCAAAAAATGTTTCAGTGATCCTGTGATATTATGTAATATGGTCGCACTTTTATAACCATGGTTTAAGCATATCACGTGTTTGATAACATCTAAAAAATCATAACTTAAACGTTCAGGCAATGGTTATATTACTGTTTCGAATCATCACAATCGTTGCCCACTCTGTTTGTCCACAATGAAGAAAAAAAATAATTTATGGTCTAAAATACTCCATACTGGCTTTAAAAAAATATGCAGTACATTAAAATAAGCTACGACTACTTAAAACGCACTTGAAAAATCATGGTCAATTCACGATTTAAACTTTAGTATTCAATTTTTTCATCTCTGTTCATTTTTTTTTATTGTTGGCTAAAATAATAATAATAAAATGTTGTAGTGTATGCACCCATAAATATTGTTGTGCACACACACAAGCATGCTTCGATCGACCCTAAATATATTTATTTACTGATAATGAAAAAAACGATCGATCCTAGATCCTTTTTTCTCTTTTCCACGCTAAAAACATTTAATTAATAAGGACTATATAATTTGACATCTAAAGATAAATACAAGGATTATTTTGCTCATATTTCCTACTGTCCCCGTCAAGCAAAATCTCTTCCCTTTGTCTTTTTCCCTCCCCCGTGAAATTTTTAATATTAATGGGCCATATGATCATCTCACGATTCAATTATGGAGAGACATATGAATTGTTTATCCAAAAAGTAATTAACCATTCATCACGTGGAAAGTGTCATGTTTTTGCTTCGATGATTAGGTGTAATTTATATATTGTACCCGTGGTTCTTTTTATGATAATCTTTAAAAAAAATCTGGAAAAGAAAGAGTAAAAATAAAATAAAATATTAAGTTTTTTGGTTTATGAGAAATAGATTATAAATAAAATAAAATAATATTATAAAGTTATTTGGTATGAATGAAATGGGAAAAAATTTAATATAATTATAAAATGACACTAATACCCTAGGCAAATGGTTTGTGGGTCACAGGTAAGAAAACAACAACAAAAGGGTAAAACTGACTTTTATCCACCAACTTAGCTTCCCTCCTTTTCTATCCTGCCCATGTGATGACTGAAAATTGCAGCGTGGGATCCACCTTATTCAAATTTATTTCTCACACATACACTCTATATATCAAACAAGTGTTCCTCATTGTCATCTTCGTAAAAATAACTTTGTCGTCGTTAACAAACAGAGAAGATAATAGAATTCTAACAATCCACTAGGGGTTAACCTAGTTGTGGGGGGTTCCGGGTTGGGGTAGTATGTAAGATTCAGATCATAGGTTCGAAATTCATTACAATCATTATACACAAAAAGAATAATAGAATTTTAATAATTTTAAATGTTATTTTAGACCAATAAAGATTGAGTTCAACAAAGATATTCATATTTAGTATTTAACTATGCTTCAAGTAAATTTTCTTTGAAGGAGAATACATATGAGAAATAAAAGACAACTCTTAAAACTTTATAAATTATTGATAAATTTAATATTTTTAGCTAAAATTATTAATTCTTGTGAAATAATGTAAATGGTCTTATATATATATATATATATATATATATATATATATATATATCTATAATTGAATCTAGTGTGATCTAAAAATTATTATGTATATGAAGAATTGTGTAGAATCATTGTATCTTTGTTGACAATGGATGCTTTGAACCACTGAGATTTCAAACACTCAAATATGACATTACTTGTGCTTATGTATATATATCATTTCTCTATTAAAAAAAATTGAATATAATATTTGTTAGACAACTTCATTTATTAATCTCAATAGTTTTAAAGATAAAATTTAACACGATATATCAATTAGTTTAAGATTGTTGCCTCAAGAGAAATATATATATATATATATTGAAGTCAATGGAACACATCGTATATTGATAATCAAATTGAAAGAACAAGTACCATGGTCTTGCTTAAATTGACTCTAAAACAGCAAATTAATGATACTTCCCCTTTTTCAACGTTGTTGGCAAAGTGAGCTGGAAAATTTTGTGTAAGCTGTAATCGTCTCGCATAAGTGTAATAGACATATATATCCATTCATTAATTTGACTAAAGTGAAAATGAAATGGATCAAGCAGTGTAGCTTTATTAATTTAGTACCTTTTCGTTTGCACTTGGTTGTACCCGTGCCCTAATTTTAAAATCCCCTCCTGCTTGGTGCTGATCGATAATATAATATAATATAAACTAAAATGAAAATAAAATAATTATAATATTATATGAAGTTATAATTAACACGTAAAATATCTATTTTTAATTATGTTATTAGTATAAAATATCTATCAATTTATTGATGATTGATATTTGTTGAAGAATCTAATTAATCTTTTTTAATAAAATTCTTTCTTCTCAATTTTTTCTATCTATCATACTCGAATTCAAAAACTTATTTAAAATAATTAAATTTAGTATTACTCGCATTTTTTTATTTAGTTTGTTTAATTAGTTTTCTATTCTGAGGACAGGAATTCATTAAATGTAGAGTATAAAAAAAAGGACTTTCTCAATCACTATTATGTCAGTTTTATATATAGCTCTTAATTATTATTTTAAATATTTTAAACAAACATTCTATGACTAACATAAATACACGCATATGCTTATGATAATATAGATCATACTTAACCGACAATTACTCAGTACAAAGACGTACGATGCATCGCATGATCATTTTGGGTTGAACTTTGTAGGATGAATATTTGGAAGAATCAAGTATCAAATTATAGAAGGAGCCACGGAGGTAGGCAAGTTTTTAGTTCACCAAGTTTGGTTGGTATATGACTATGATGTATGCTTTCTTTTTTGGTGCTAATTATAATGTATGATGTGACAAGGATTTTTTATTTCTTATATATATATATATATATATATATATATATATATATATATATATATATATATATATTCTATTTAGTGCTGAACTCTGCAAGCCTCTTCCCTGCTCTGTACTGCTCAGATGCATGTACAACATCCAAATTTTAAAAATGTTAAATGCATATATGCTCTATTTTATTTTTGGGTATACGAGTGAAAAGAAAATAAAGAAAGAGAGAAGAAAGAGAAAGTAATAAATAAGAAAAAAAGAGTAAAAATAAGATAAAGTAGAAATTAAACATAAAAAAAGTTATCTATCAATTGGCTAAATTTTTTACATAATTATCTAATCATAATTCATTATGATTGATAAATTTATTAATATTTTAAATAATTATTTTAAAATAATTTAAATAATAATTTTTAATTTAATCATAATATAAAATTACTTTTACACTATAATGTATAATCATTTAACTCATTAAACATATGATAATATATAATCTTTAAAAAAATACATATATTATTATATGAGAAAAAAGGATGATACAAGTGTAAAAAACATTACAATATCACATTTTATCATATATAATAAAATTGTTAATTTTATAATAATTATTTTAAAAATTGTATCAACAATAATTTATAATGTAAAATTATTTTATTAGAACATTAAATTTTTATTATATAATATTTTTTATTTCTTTTCATCATATCATTTATTTTATAGACTTCCCCTCTTATCTTCTTATCTCTCTCTTTGTTATACAATTTATTTTTTTTACAAATGTACTTTACGTATATAGCACCAAGTAGATGCGGGTATATAATGACGGAAAGTTCTAATGTTCCATCAATTCTTTCAAAATACACGACTCTGTTTGTATAGTCTCCGTAGAAAACATGATGCAAGCAGTAAGAACATCAACCAATATAAACGTTTTCAAAATAATTTGTAGTATCAATTTCGTTCTCTTACACGGCTTGGCTTAGCCGCGGTTTTAAGATGAGCAGTTTTTGCGTTTAATTATGAGTGACACTTCTACTAATAAGAATAAAATGTATTTTTTGTTTTTTATTTTAATTTTTTAAATTCATCATTTTAGTCATTCTATTTTTTATTGAGACATTCTTTCGTTCACTTTCAAAAAATTTATAATTTTAATTTTTTATTTTTAATTGAGACATTTTATCTTCTATTTTTTAAAAATCTATGATTTTAGTCCTTTTTTTCAATTTAAGACTTAACTATGTACTTTTTAAATTTTTTTTAATAAATTAAGTTTGTTAGAAATTAAATAATTTTTAAAAAAATATTTGTCGCATGGATAATAAATAAACATGTGTCAATCAATATTTATAGAGTACACATATCAATGTTAGAAATTGATCATAAAGACTAAAATTATAATTTTTTAAAAGTGAGATGAAATATTTTAATTAAAAATGGAAAACTAAAATCTTAATTTTTTTTAAATGAGGAATGAATTGTCCCAATTAAAAAATACGGGAAACTAAAATCACATATTTAAGAAAGTAGGGGGACAAAAATTATACTTTAACCTACTAATTAATTAGCTTAATAAACTTGCAATATAGCAACATGAAAACTTAAAAGTTGTGTTAGAGTCTTATATATAAAACCAAGGTTTGTATTAAGTCGTCAGTCTAAGTGACACTGGATTAAGTTTTCTTAAAAATTCATGTCTTATAAATGAAAAAATGTGATTAAAAGAAAAGAATTCATTCAATGTTAAATAAATTTTTCAATACAGATTAATCATCAATAAAATGAATGAATATTTCATGTCAATAACATACTTATAATGAAGAAGAAAAACCAAAGATTCATCATGTAATTCTTTAATTTAGAGTTTTGTTATAATTTTTTATATCCTAAAGTGAAGACAACAAGTTGGCTCTCAACCAAATGAATTAGAGATTAATTTAATTTATTATGGGGCGAAGTGCACTGTGGAAAAGAAAATGAAGATGAGGTTTTGTGAAAGTGAAATAGAAAGAAAAGAACAGGAGAGAAACAGTCAAAGAGGGTCCTAACTACTAACTACACTGAGATACTATGAACAAAGATATCCCATGTCGATTGAATGAGGACAAAATTATCCCAATATCTTAACTAAATTTTGTATTATTAGTGTCAATAATTTATTTTTTTATTGTTACTTAATATTACATATTATTTTTAATCTCCCCTTAATTATAATTAATATTCTCTCATTTTCATTAACATTACAACTTTTGTTTTTTGAGTCCGTGGATGAGGTTCTCGGGACAAGGGCTGCTGATGGCTCACACTCACTCACTCACACGTGCAGGCACGCACACTCCACTAACAGTAGCCAATTCTGAATCAGTCACTTCAAGTAGATAACAAATTGAAAACTGCTAGCTAGCTAGGTTTAATTTCCATGTTCATTATAACCGTTGACCTTTCTTTTGTTTCTCTTACTTGTGACAGATTAAACAATGAAATTAACTACATTTATTATTGGCAAATGCTAAGCGATACATTGAAGCACTGATTAAGAAAATAAAATATTTTTATTAAAATACAAAATTATAATATTATTTATATTTTTATATATTTTCACATGATTTTTAAAATACTTTTAATTAATATTTTAAGGAGACGAGTTAGTCAAAGTGTCAGACCCTTTATTATTTACCATTGGATTAGAAATTTTCCATTTGTTTGATGAGGTTGGTGGAGATTGGTTTCCTACTTTGAAAATTTTGAAACTAGGTGGGCAATGGAGTAGTATAAAAAAGACAAGCCATCGCTAACAAACAGACGCATGAGTCAAAGCAAAAGGGTAATGATTTGGTGCTGTTGACACTTAATTTTAACAGCAATTTCGTGGTCCTTCTTCACTTCTTCCTTCCTTTGCCTTGATTGATAAGTTACCAATTATATTATATATCTGTTGTCTGGTCTATCACGTTAATCTTATGATAGGACCCCCCGGTTCATCAGCTATTGGCAAATGCACTGCAATCCATAATAACCTATCTGTCTTTTTATGCCTTGTTTTCTGTCAGAAGAATCAGTTTTGTTGATTCAAACTGCCTAAGTCTGGCTAGTTATTGAAATCGAGGTGTTTGGAAAACTTCAGAGAGATTACTTATTGTGTTAGTGTGTCTGGAATAAATATTTTATTTAGAAAAGTTATAAAAAATATTTTGTTCATTATTTTATTAGCTTATTTTTTAATTGTGTATTAACAAAAAAAATCACTTTTTGTTTCATAAATTAAAACAATCAGTAGAATGTATAGCAAAAAAATAAAAATGTAATATAAATTATAGAGTAAATTACATATATAAATCCTTACAAGATTTGCTTTTATTACATACATCATTCTTCTATTTTTGAATCCTAAAAAAATTCTAATTTTTGGACTTTGGTACAGCAATCCCTCCTCTTAGAATTAAATTGTTACATAGGCATTTCTTTTAGGCGTAAAACATGTTACACCTGACTGTCTTTATAGGATTCAAAATAATGTGAAAAAATGAATAGATATGAAGTATAATAAAAACAAACTCCAAGGAGTTGTGAGTATTTTACTCTGAATTATACAATTTTTCAAAAAAAAAAAAAAATCATACTTCTATTCACTTCTTTCCATTATTTTTTTATTCGATTCAAAGACCTATCACTTGAGAGTACTTTTGTACACATTCTTATCTTGCGTTTAGTGATCATTAGACCAATTTCTTTGGATAGTATGGTTAGGATGATAAAAATATTAACACTCACAGATATATTAAATCTACGAACAATTTAAACGGATATATGTATACTTGTTACTAAACGAGGATGAAACATGTATCAAAGTACCCGTTTTGTGGTACCCATTATAATAATATTACTCAAATGCCCTTGTTTAAATATATAGAATTGAAATATTTTAGTAAATTGAATTTAGTTTAGACTTGTGAGATTGAAATGTTGTACCTTATTAACTTTTGTTTAAACTTATGGGATTGAAGAATTTTAACATTTAAATATAGTTTCTAAATTTAAGTTTCTCGATTCGTGTAGTTGTGTAAATTTTTTAATAATGTACTTTTAAACTATTTTTTAAAGAAACTATTAAAAGAAAATAAAAATAGTTAAAGTATAGCATGAGACTGGTACCTATGTCTGCCTCATATAAATTTGTAAGCCTTTGTTTGGTTGGCATAAAAGTGGAGGGACTGAATTGAAAGGAACATAAAAACTCACTTGATATTTTGTTTGGAACAGTAATTAAAGGGTTGGAAGTTGTCCACCTAATTTGGGTAGAAAAAGGAGAAAGAAACTTTTTTTATACAATTGCAAAAATACTCCTATTTATTTTTTTCTTATTTTTTGTTATGGTATTTATGGCATTTTATTTACATACTTGTTTTCTTCCTTTCCTATTAAACAAAATAAAAAACATTTTACTTTTTATTCATTTTCTACTTTCTTTCCCTTTCCTTTATTTCACCTTTTTCATTTTTTTTTAAATCAACATACCCTAAGTATGATAGATGATATAATATGGTAAGAAAAAAAAGATAAAAAAAATTATTAAGTATTAATAGAGGATTTCTGTTAGAGATGCACACATATAATTGTCCTTTACAGAAGAGGGCAAAAACCTAATGCATCAGTTATGTTAGAGATGCACACATAAATTATTTTTAAGCTACCTAACCTAATGCATCATTCATTTTTTGGATGCTATTGCCTATGGAGAGAAAAACAAGAATACTAGCTCCTAGCTAACGAAGCCCATGGAATCAGCTATCAGAAGAGGGCAAAAACAAAATTGCACGAGGCAAATATTTTCCTGCTTATCCAAACATACCTTGATTAAAAGATCTATTAAATCAGAGAGCTCTAATAGTTTGTACAACTTTTTTAAGCACCAACTAAGTAACTAACATCATATTTTATATTTTATTACACTTATTCATACTTTTTCTTTCTTCATGTTATATCATAAACCAAAAATTAGGGAGACTGTCTTCATCATAGTGTCTCCTACTGTGTCTCTGAGAAAGTTTTTTAAGAGAACTTTCCTATTACATTTGAGGATTTCATATATGTCAACAATAAATAATCATTTTGATTCTTGAATATTTAAATCAATAACAATTTATATTATTTTAACTGATAAAGTTGCTCTAGGCCACATATGATCTATGTTATAAGGTGTTAAACTATCTCATTGGCAAAAATTAGTTATTAGCAAAACTAGTAAATCCTTTACATTAATGTCATGATGAAAATTAAAAAAAAAAAAAAACTACCATAAGCAAACGGGCTTAAGATGTGCCATTTGACGCAGAAGGATTTATTGTAACCGATGATATGATTCTAACTTTGTTCCAGTGTTACATCTAGCTCTTATCTGTCCAGGGGTTCTGAAATCCATGCTCAAGAAATTTGTATTAAGAAAAAGGTTTAACGCTCACTAAAAGCTCACTAAAGTGTAACCTATGCATAATTCTCTCTTTAAAGATTGTTACAACCAATACGTAAAAAAAAACACTTGACTAATATATCATGATGTATTTACTATGATAATATATCTCCAAGACCAACTCTCAAAATCAAGATATTTTTACATCTTTCAAAACCCTAGCAGCCATTGCTCCATACCTTCTGGATTCCCACTCACTAAGCTTTGCATTTTGAGAGATTGGCTTACTGTGATCCCCAACATTTTTTTCAACGAGACCAGATCCTTCTACTACAACATTGCCCTCACTGCTTTCATTCTCCACAACAGTTTCCACATCAACTTTTTCAACAGTTTCCTGACCTGGGTTCTCTGTGCACTCGGCTGATTGTTTAAATCCCATAATGAAGAGTTGAATACTTGGATGCTGAAATGTTTCATCCATCTGCACAAAGTGAAGCCTTCAGTGTGATTCCAACTAGTTAACCAAACTCACCTATTAGTTAACATAACTGAAAATAATATTGTTCAATGCTAATCCAAGACTTATATCAGTGATAGCCACAACGCATAAGAATAGCTTACCTTGGACTTCGCGACAGTCTTGACGTCAAAGTTTATTTTCCACATCTGAAGCATCTTCTCATGGACACTCGTGGAGCGGATCTCATACCCCAACTTCATTTATAAATTCAAAATAAAATAGGAAATAAGTGAAATTATCCAACTTTACTATGAGAAATCAGTGCATAATTTAATAGAGAAGTTGAACAAGGTACCATAGTTGTAGTCCTTGGTCCAGATAAAGCAAGAATTGTCTGTAATAGAGGCTCCAATAGATGCTCTACATAAACCTTCAAAGAAATACAGCACAACAAATAGTAACGTAATGTTCCACTGAGGGCAGAATGACAATCAATTTGTGAGTAATATACCAAAATAGTCCCTAGAAAGGTACGGGCACTAGTCAATTTAGTCCTCAAAATTACAAAAATATCATTTTAATACTTAAAATTACCAAATGGTGGTCATTTTGGTCCCTGCAATTACAATAAGTACTAAACTGACCGTTGTTTAGTAATTTTAAAACCAAAATGATATTAATTGAATTTAAAGGATTAAATTGAATAAGGGCTAAAATAACCAATGTTTGAAAATTTCAGCGATTAAAATCACATTTTTGTAATTTCAAAGACTAAATTGGTTGGTGCTTGTAATTTTAGGAATTAAATTGGTACATTGTTAATGAGTTATTTTTTTTAATGAGTTAACTGTTCAGTGACATTCAGTTCACATTGTTTGCAGAAAGGCCTGTTCTATACTTACAACATCAGTGCCAATGATGAAGTCAAATGGAGGACCAACAGCCTTAATATGACTCTCATCTCCCCACTGAAGCTCAGCCACCTTGATCGAACCAAATGAATCTAAAAACAATTGATTTCCAAGTAAGATACAATTTACTAATTCAAATCCAGACAGAATCACCAAAGATAAGTACAATAACAATTAAAAAATATAGAAAGAATTTAAAATAAATAAATAAATAAAATATATATAACGAATGTCAATGAGGAATTGAGGATGGCTCAAAAGTTTCAAATCAAACCAGGATTCTTTTGCATGATCCTTGATATATTACGCTCAACATTTCTCTGTAACAATGGCAAAACCTCCTTTTGGTCTGTCACTATAACATCACACCCCAGCAAAGCCATGCCTGCAATGGAACTGTAAATCAGACTACGCATAACCCCCCAACCTCAGTACTGAAAGTAGGGTAAAAATAGACCAATTTCAACAAGAAGTGCATATAGGAAAAGTAAATTGATTCAGTAAACAAAATTTTAACACTAGTTTTAAAACTCACCAATACCAGAAACACCACAGCCAGCTCCTAGTTCAATTACACGCTTTCCTTTAAGTTTAGCTGGGGAAAACCTTCCCTTTCTGCAATTCCGTTCCTGAAACAATATAAGATGCACCCTAAGAAATCAAGATAATGTGAATTTAGAATGTTACAAGATAAAGAATTTCATGACCTAGTTCATCTTCAAAGGATCTAACCTAAGCTTAAGATCATGTCCCCAACGAAGAGAGAAAATGTGACTTGTTTTCATTCATGTCATTTAAATTTTCTCTTCCCATTACTTTTTGAAAGCAAAGAGCTATGACAATAAAGGTGATTTATATGCATTCATGCACAGTTTAAAGAGTAAGTTCAAGTCCAAGGTTTATCTGTCTGGACATCTAGTTTTTCATGTACACCGCAAAAATTACAAGGTACACATCATTTATGCTTTAATAATTGAGAATCTAAGGAATAATTGAATAAATCCGTTAAATTCTACATTTACGTAAAAATACAGTTAGGGTCTAATACACTTTTGCATTCATGAAAAGAGTAACAGTAACAGGACATTCCAGAGCACATGATTGTGAGGAGCACACAACTTACAAGAAACTTGGCAAACACAAGTGATGCATCCCATACTGTAGTCCCTAAGTGCTTGGAATTGGGATCCTATAGAAAACAAAGATTGAATTGCCAGAGATTTGATATTAACGTATGTAAGAAAGAAAAGACAGCAAACATTAAAAATATCAGAAAGCATTGGTCTTCAATAAATCATAGTCAAGTCAATGTCTAGAAGCTGAGCAATAAGAGAAGATCTCAGTCAACATATAATAATTTGTAGGCACATTGCTCAGTCATGATTTCAAAAATTTCTAACACAGTTCATCATCTCTACTGCATATTGCCATTGTGTTGCCCTCTATCTGACTGGTTCTTCTTTCTCACAAATATTTTGGGAATACTTGCTAATAAACAGAAAGTTCAAGTCTGTAATGCACATTGTATGTCCTTGGTGCACCAGTGAACTATTATCTTCCTACTGAAATTATCCCCTCTTTGTGATGCTATTAGGAGTCTCACATTGAGTAGAATAAATTACTTGATGTGGTACTTAAGCCTTGAGGTTCTCCCATCTAATGAACTAGTCTTTTGGGTTGGACTCTCCTCTTGTGCTTAAGTCCTAAAAATTGGTGCTTTCATTGAGAGTTGGGCCACAGAAAGGCCTACCTATAGGCTGGATTAAGGTACTAAAGTTCAATTGGCCTATTGCAGAAAAGAACACCCTCCAAACACGTTTTAAAAACAGTATAATACCTGAGAAAACTGCAACTCATGGCCCATAACCTCCAACGGCATCTCAAATGTGGTTGGGGAATTTAACCTGTTAAACAATCATGAGTATAATGAAATAAATCATGCTTAAGAAGATTCATTCAATTGTCTTAACCGTTATAGGCTGTGCATGTGCAATATGTTATTTTCTAAACAGAAAAAAGTGTTTTCTTAATTGTATTTTTGAGATTGTTGTATCCAATTATCGACTTAATAACATGATGGGGGCATGACAAAAGGCAGGGAATACCTAATCTTATGTGGTCACTAGGTATAATTTCCACCAATTCATAACAAGTGAAAGTCAAAGTTGCACGTCTCAATTTAATGAAAAGGGTAGAATTAGCAAGCAACAACCAAATAGCAGAGATAGCTTCAAGTTTTTATTCAGAAAAAAAGACTACCAAGTTAATCTTTCAATCAATAAATGTTACCGCACATCTCTTAAAGCCTTATTACATTAGAAAAGAAATCCATGGTTCCATGAACATTGCAATTTATTCTTGAATGACAAGTTGAAGAAAGCAAACAGGTTATAACTTCATACCTAAAGATATATTACTGCACACAAAATAGCATTGGCAATACCAACAACAACGATAAAAACTACTGATGCAAATATATAAAAGTTCAAATATATGTTATATTATAATTTGCGTGAAAAGATGCAATTTTTTTTTTCTTTTCAATAGAAAAACAGAGAAAGAACAGATACATAACTGATTAAGAAGGAATGCATACCTGTCAGGCTCCATAAGATCACAGCCTTCAGAGAAAAATCCTTAATACGAAAGACGAATCTGGAAGACCTATCTCCCACCCAAGGTCATTCGCTAAGCTAAATCACTGGTAAAGTAAATAGGGGAGAAAAAAAATTGAAACTTTATTAACTACGCAGAGAAACGAACACGCTTGGAAAGGGGCAACGATAAAACTCACGCAATATGCTAATGACAACGAATTTAACTCCTAATAACTTTCCCAACCAAAACCGTAGCATGTTCAAATCAGTGAAAGAAGTTGAATTCCATTATTTTCAGACATTTTTATCCAATTGAAAATATTTACAATATTGTTTTTCTTTTTAATGGAGAAAAAATTGAAGTGAAAGTGACCGGAAAAGAATAAAAAGAATAGAAATATTATATATATAACGAAAAATGAGATTGAGATGGGAGAGTGAACCATGAACAGGAAGGTTGAACTTAGAGTGATTGAATAGGAGCTACAGTAACAGCACACAGCAGACGCCCACACCCGGGTGGAGAATAACTTCAACTTCGGATCTGCCTAAGGTTAGATGTGCGTGTCTGCTTAAACTTTTCATGCGGTTTGATGTGTATTTTTTTTTATTATTTATTTTCCTCCTCTGCTCCTTACTCTTATCTTTTTTTTTTTTTTAAATAGCCAATTTGTTTATCATAATTTTAAAAAATTGTCAATTTAATCCCTAAAAATAATAAAATTATAAAAATGGCTCAGAGAATTGAGAGAAGTGAAAAATGTTTATCAATTTCGTCCGACTGTTATTTTGTTTCTGTTAAACTTAACATTTTGCTTACATGGTGCATTTTGCATATATATGGTACTTTCGCATGTACACATGTGAAGCCTCGTCATTGTACAAATAATTAGACTAAATTTATAGGATTTTTTTTATTGTGTGAAATTTAAAAATCCTTTCACACAGTTGCGAATTAAATAAATAATCATTTTAATCTCTAATATATAAATTGATAGTAATTTAGTTGTTTAAAGAATAAAAATTAAAATTTAATTTCTAAATATATATAAAAAATAAGACTATTAAATCTCATTTTACAATTTAATGAAAAATTGATACATTAACTTTATAATTAATGTCAAATTAGTTTTACAATAGTATAATTTAATATCAAATTAATCTTTAAACATTATAACTAACTAAATAATATAATAATTCCACAAAACTAATAGCACGATGCATTCAATTTCCCTCTCATCCAGCTTTTCAGCATTTGAAGTGCAAGTTTTGGTTGATCATAGGGACCATGTGCCCAGCCCCATGCAACTGTTTGTAGTAGCACATAAAAATGGGGAATGATGGATAAATGAAACTATACTTGACAAAAGAGATAAAAAGGATAACAAAATAAAGTATGATAAATAATATGATGTGATAAGAAGAGGATATCGAAATAAAGTATGATAAATAATATGATGTGATAAAAAGAGATAGATAAAAAAAAAAAAAAAAAACTGTTAGTGAGTTATCTAATCTAAAGTAATAAAGTGTTCATGTACCATTATCTCATCAAAGAGTTACCAAAAGAAAAATTAAAACATGCCATGACACTCAACAACACAACCCTGATGAGCACAATAACACAAACCTTGAGAATAGAGAGGTCTTCAATAGAAGGCCCAGAATCACAAAAAAGCGAGAACTTCTTCTCCACGATCTTTCCTGGGACAAAACCAGCATGCATGATCACCTTTTAAAATGTTAACTGAGGCCTTAGCTTTGGGAATAGGTTAAGGCTTCTTATGAGTTTTCTGCTTGTGATTGTGTTGGGTAGGCACACTTATGGGTGAAGCGAGAAGTTGCATAAGAAGAAGAAACTGACATGAACAAAAGCAACACAAGAGACAGACAAACTTTGGAGAGGGATGGTGATGATGCCAATGCCATGTTGTTTGCATTTGTTGAAAAGGCTTAGGCAATGACTGTGAATATATAGTACGTGACGTGCAATGCAAAGCCTTTCCACCAAGTTCTCATGCTATATGTTTCACTCGATAAGATAATTAAGATTATGCTAAATGGAAGTAATTATAATCAATATATTCTCATTTAAATTTATATGCTAAATAATCGAATAATTTATAGTACATTTACCTTTTATTCATATATAACATTGTGTTATAATATTTTCCCATCGTGGGAATTCAATTGTTTGTTTATTTATAAAAATACACAATTATAATTCCTGAAGGTACGTAATTACAACCTATGTGTCCCAGTTATCCACGATGTGAGAAGTTCTAGTGCATATGAGAGTTCCTCCTAAACATTAAAATAAATATATATATATATATATATATATATATATATATATATATATATAAACTTCTCCTAAGATGCATGACGTGGTGTTGCCCCTTGTCATTAAATTCCTAAGATGTACTCAAAGATATAAGCTTTCTTTAGTCTTGAATCATTTGCGCTATGTTTTCAGTGAATCCTATCATTTTTTCCTCCTAGAAAAGGTAATGTAGAGTGATATGAATAATCCCATAATTTTATTGTCAAAGACAGAGATGTATAATTTTTCTCATGAAATCTCTTTCTCCTGGGTGCAGCTGTGCATTGCAGTTACGTGTTAAGTTATTTTATATACAATTTTTTTTCTTTTAGTTTTTACATAATTTTTTATGCGTAATTAAAAAGGTTTAATTTTCATTTTTTTCTTATCAAACAACTTAAAAATCATAATTTTTTCTGTATATTATGAGATATAATTTTAGGTCTCCAATATTATTTTTAGAAAATTAATTAGTTATGTTTATAGAGATTTTGAGTAATATGGGATGTGAGGATGCCATATAGATGAAAATTAAATTAAAAATTTTGTAATTAAAAAAGTTGAGACAAAACAGAGGGATTGATGAAAATTAAAGTAGACACATTTTTCTTGCGACTAATAAATATCAAGACGGTTCCGTCACCACATGTTTAATTATATTCCTTCTTGTATTTGTTACTTAATTATCAATGAGATGAACTAAGTCTTTTTCCTTCAAATAAAAAATATCAGACGGTTCGGTAAAAAGTCTCAACTATGGACTTGGCTAGTCAGAAACGAATATTAACTCCATATTACTTAGTTCTGAATAATATATAAGACTTCACTTTTGGTATAATCACAACTTATCCACATTCCAGTCCATTTGAATAGCTTTTTGGTTTTAGTTTTTGATCATGTTTTACTGCTAATTCACAATGTCAAAAAGGATTGAATCCCACATCATTCACTTGTAATAGTGCTGAACATGTTTAATTCTTTATTCTAGGAGTGATCACATTTTCTTGTATAAAGTAAATACGAAAATGGTGAGCATTGCACAAACCGTTAACTCGAGTATAAATATCAGGAATTTCAGAAAGGTTCAGAAAAAATATAAACTCCACCCTCCAAAAACAAACCAAGTCATGTAGCCAAAATAATTGTGATCACTATCCATGTTCAGAGGATGTCTGGTTTTGGTTTTGAGGTGAATGTATAGAATTATGAGCGACATTAATTGTCTCTCCTTTTGTTTATGTTAGTTTCCCTGCCATCCAACTTTGCAACATCTGAAGTGCAGCTTTTGGTTGATCCATAGGGACCAAGTGCCCAGCCTCATGTACCTGTTGTAGTATCACATAAACAAAGTCACCAAAAGTGAAATTAACTGTGTCACACAACTCAAGAATACAAGCCTGAACACAAACCTTGAGAAAAGAAAGAGGTCCATAGCTATTAAGAGACCCTGCTTCTGAACCATCAACCACAAATTTCACTGTAGGAGATTTTCCAAAGGCCTTTTTGCCTGACCACTTCATTGCATGTACCCACCTTGAATTCCCTATCAAATGGACCACATCAAAAATTCAATCCAACACATAATTTATGATGAATGATAGCGACACTCTCTCTCTGACATTCTCTTTCAAGCACTCCTTTTATGATTAGTTGAAATTTATTGAAAATCATCCATTTTGATATGTCTCACTTTTCATTTAATGACTTTTACTCTCAATTTAGAAGTGAGACAAATCAAAATTGTTCATTTTCAATAAATTTCGGTCAATAGTATAGTAGACAACATTAGAAAAGAAAGTAAGAGAGTCTCTAGCATTTCTCTTAATCTATAATTACATATAGCTTTTCCAACACAAAAACAATTGTGTTTCAATTAAATGAATTAGTAGGCTCACCAAGCCAATTGCATATGAGATCTTCTTCCCCTACATACACAAGCAACTTGATTCCATCCTCAACAAGAGAAGGAATCCCCACTTCCATGTTTCTCATATAGTCTTGCATCATAGCCTCATGCACTCTTTTACTGCATGAAACATACTGCAAGTCATTCGACACTCCTATAACACTCTTTACTTTCGGCAGGTTTAACAGAGTCTCCACGTTTCGAAAGTCATAGCACCAATCTCCCTTACATTTCTTTCTGATGTCATAGTACTGCACTTTGTGTATCAGCACAATGCAATAAGTAAACTGAACTTCACCATTTTTATCAAACAGTTAAGTAGTAATAAAAAAAAGGAATAATGTTCTTTAAATGATTACTTACGTTAATGCCGGGAGCAAAGTCCAGGATATGATAGAATATTTTTTGACAGGTACTAAATGCGATCGCGCAACTTTGTCCACCTTGAGTTTCTGAAAAATCATACATAAACAACATCACAAAGTGAAACAACTACCTTAATTGATAAAAAGGGAAAAAGAACTCGGGGATGTTTTACCGCAAGTTTTAGCGGCTTGTTCACAGTCTGGGATTAACTTGTTGATTTCATCATAATTAGCCTTTGTAATTATTTTGTTGTCTAATGCAAAATCTGGATATGCTTGGTATTGAATTGCAGGATTTGTTGCCCCATTACCAATAGCTAAACCCTGTTGTATTATCAAATGAATCAATACAAGCAAAAGCAAGAAAAAGTAATTAGTTAATTAACCTTACTCGGTCATAATATAAATAAATTATATTAATTAGAAACAGTGTAAGACCTTGAGATTTATATGAATTCCTTGATTTTCTTTATTTCCTTGGATTATCCGGGATGCAAGAGCCGGAATATAGTGTCCAGCGTATGATTCTCCGGTAATATAAAAGTCATTCTTAACGAACTTAGGATGAGCCTTGAAAAACTCCTGCCATTATATTAAAATTAATTGAGTTGAGTGAATCTTAATTATACACAATAAGATGTTAACATGCATTCAAATAATTATTACCTGCAAAAAGTCATATAAATCGTTGCTAATGCTGGCTTCATCACGACGAATGTCACTATCATCAGAAGAGTAACTAAACCCTGTCCCAGTAGGTTGGTCAACAAATAAAATATTTGATGCCTGCAAAATGAGAAAAAAAGCAACTTCTTGATATGAATAAGAGAGAAATTTTTGTGTCATATGAAAATTGATTTTTACCTGATCCCAGCCGTAATCATTCCATGTAAGAGACAAGTTATTAGTGATATGAAAAGGACCATTCTCATAAAACAAAGCTAATTCACTTCCACACCCTGGTCCTCCAGTCAGCCATATCACGACAGGATCATCCTTGTTGTTCCGTGATTCAAAGAAAAAGTAGAACATTCTGCATATGGCAATTCAAATCAGGATCCCATATTAGCGAGTAATTAAAAGGACAAATTTTATATTAATTAAATCAAAAGCAAAATACAGAACTTGAATTAATTAACAAACTTCAAACCAACAATGGGCGTGTAATCATAATTAAATTGAGAACAATCCAAATTCAACAATAAATACAATATAATGTTAAGATTGTGTTTGATAAAATATTTTAGTAATTTATAAGTTACATTGATCAACTTATATGTTAATTTGACCCCTTTATAAAATTATATTAGGAAAGTGTATTCAATTAGAAGTTAAAAAAAATAAAAGACTTTTTTCATATAAAAATATTGTGATATTGATCAAGATTTTTAAAATTATATCTACAAGCATATTGATTGTAGGACAATTTATGACTCCTTGAGATCTGTACCGACTTCATCTGAAAAAAAATCTGTACCGACTTTCAATATGTAAAGATCGAGTAGCAGTAACACAAAATAATTTGTCAAAATAATACATACAAAAGAAAATAATGGTGAGTAAACCAATATAAATAGTAGCTAAGGCTCTTTGTCCTAGATGGCTATGCATTTTAAAAGGGAGTGTTGTTGTCATAGAAGAAGTGTATTGTATGGAAAAAAAACATGCGAATAATGTGAGAAAAATAATAAGATTTTAAAAAATCATTTACTCTGAACATCACTTTGCCATTCCAGACTTCTCATTGGTGAGGAAGTGATAATGATATTAATTAGATGAGAAGGGCATCTTTGGATTTATTTTTATTAAAGTACTTCTAAGAAAAATTAAGAAGAAAAAAAATAAACCTTTTTATAAATTAAAATAAATTTATCATTAATTAATTTATAAAAATCCTTTCATGAAATTTGTTAAAAGATAAAAATATCTATAAATTAAGTAAGAATTAATAAATAAAAAACTTATTTTAACTCATTTTTTTTCTTCTTATTTTTTCACCTAAAACTAGAAGTACATCTAAAGAATTTCCGCAAGCAAACAGAACCTATAATTAATTACCTTGCAGCTTTGGAATGAGGAAGGGAATAGTAGCCAGCATGGTGACCAAGGTCTTCAACAGAAGGCCCAGAATGACCAAGAAGCGAGAACTTCTTCTCCACTATCTTTCCTGGTACAAAACTATCAAAATCACCTTTAATAATGTTAACTGGGTCCTTTGGAAATAGGTTAAGGTTTCTTATGAGCTTCTCTGCTTGTGATTGTGGTGGGTAAGCGTGCTCATGGTTGAAGCGAGAATTTGCATAGGAGAAAGAAAGTGACACGAACAAGAGCAACACAAAAGATAGAGAGACTTTGGAGAGGGTTGGTGACGATGCCATGATGTTGCGTTTGTGAATAATGTATGCCAATGATTGTGAATTAATTTATAGCACTCCCAAGTCCCAATGAAAATTATAAGCAATCTCTCATATGATTTTAGTAATTATGACCGATACATTCTGATTTAAATTTATAATCACATATTTAGATTAAAAAGTTGTTTTCATTTTACAACGTAATTATATTATATGATTAAAATTTAATACAATATATAAAGTTTTTATATTTTTATAAACTATACTTTTTAATTTATTATAAATTAAATTAAACAATTTTTAAATTAATTAATAAGTAACATTTACCCTCAAAAAATATTATAATAAATTCATCAGAACAAATATTTAAATATTTTAAAAAAAATTGTAAATTTAATATATAAAAGATTCACAAGAGACAGCGGATATATTATTTTATTTAAATTTTGTTCTGTTATAATTTAATAAAATTATGTCAGATATAGACATATGTTACGTACGTGACAGACTAAGTGTTAGAGCATTTTTAATAGATTCTTTAAAGGTTTTATAGTTTTTTATGTGATAATTAAAATTTCTTAAAAATAAAATATATATCTTTTACAAGTAAAAATTGTTTTTTAATAATAAAAATTAATATTTATATGATAGATAGATAATAACGCTATAATTAAATAAAATATAAAATATAAAAATATAAATTTCTTAAAAAAATTTACTATTAAAATAAAGTTATATAGAAATTTTTTATCATAACATAACATTTTAAATATCACAAAAAATAATAATAAATTATAAAAAAATAATTCGAAAAACTCATTTAAAACATTATAGTGTCCTTACCAAACAGATTAACACACAGACGCGGCCCTAGGGCGGCGAGCTGCGCGACGCGACTGCCCACCCAGGTTTTCATTTTTAGAGGTTTTTATGTAATTTCATAAATATTAAAATAAAAGTTATATAATTAAAACTCTAATTATATAAAAATTTATTATATCAAATAAAATAATCATTGATCATTAGTCAACTCATCACTAATGAATGATGTTTCCATTTTTCAACTAACATTTATTTCATTTAAAAAAATACACATAATTTTAACAAAATGAACCGGTAGTAGTAAAAAGAAAATACTCATAATTCTAAGATAATGAAAATGAAATAGGAAGATTAGAGCCGTATAACACATACAAGAAAATTTTTAATTTTTTTTTTAACGTTGAAAGATTTTAATCATTCTCTAATCACAACTTGAAATTATATTGTGAACATCTTAAAACTTATCTAAAATATGATACTAGTAATTCTTATGATCTTGATGGTAAAAAATTATTTAAAGAATT
>PYAF01002109.1:1214557-1222057 GCA_007407185.1 Glycine tomentella
CATATTATTCCAACACTAGGCCAAGAACCGTGCAGCTCATGGAGTTTTTGAGAAAAGTATGGAAAGTTGGAGAATTAGGCCACTTGGGAGCATTATAAGCTAGGAGGATTCTTATTGGACCAAATGGAAAGTAAAAGCAATAAAAATCTTCAAAGAATCAAGGCCATCTACGGTTAGAAGGAAATGAAGAAACTATGCATCCTTACTCATAAAAACTGCACGGACCAGCCAAGAAGAATGTGGAAAAGTCCTACATAAGGCAAGGACCAATAAAAAGAAAGCAACAAAAAAAGCTAAGCAAAGATATTTCCATTCAAAGTCAAGGGAACATAGGAATATAAAAAGGCTTTGTGGGGACCAAGTGGGGGCTGAGTTTTCACGGTTAAACACCTCCATTCAGCCATCCTTTTCACTAAAAATCAGAAACAAAACTAAAGCTAGAAACCAAGAAAGGTCACGTGAAGCTAGGAGCTTTGGAAGCCAATTTGCTGAAAATTTAACTCAAGGTATGGGAAGCTATTTAATGGACATAGATTAGATAGTTGATAGGATGATCCAATCTCTATTTCTTTAAATTTAAATGATGCTTTTCTTTATTTTGGTAAGGATTAGAATTTAGAACACCAATTGTTTGCAAAAATGCCACCATGAAGCAAGATAGTGCCTAGGTCATAATTTAACAAGTAATTTTAATTACCTTAAAAACTAACTAATTTAGATTAACAAGGAAGTAAGCAATTAAATTATAGGCCTTGCTGTATGCTGTAAATTATTTTATTTGGTTGCTGTCTATTGATTTAATTATAGTTGTATGTTATTACTAAATTTGTTTAGGGTGCTGAAAATTTTATTTGGATGATGGTTGATTTATTTGGTGGCTGGAATTAATAGTGGATTGCTGTATTTAAATTGAATTAATAGGTTGTTGTCTGTACCAAAATCATTTGTTGTCTGTTTTTATGTTTCTGTTTTGAATATTAATTGCTGTCTGTTTTGAATTTTATTTGTTGTCTGTTTGAATATGATTTGTTGTCTGTACGAAATTAATTGTTGTCTATTCTGTTTTAATATTGCTATAATTTGTATGTTATTTAATTGCTGTATGTTATTCTATTAGGTGGTTGCAAAGTTAATTTTGTACTTGATTATGCTGTTTAGTATTTTATTTCGGTTCATGGTGAGCTATAATAAAATCTCTAGGGTTCATTCTATTAATTAGGCCATGAACAAATGATTAAAGATTCGTATTATATGTTGTTATGGTTGACTCCTTAAAATTATGGGCACTTACTTTTGATACTGATGGAAGATTAATTTTTAGTGCCAAGATATGAGACTTGAGAAATAAAATGGAGAAGAGAAACTGAAAGAAAAATTAAACCATGCATCATTTTCATTTGACCCTCAGATTGGAGGGAAGTTTCACTAGAGTGGGTGAAACTACTGTAGTACCCTTTTTACCCTCAGAGTGAAGGGAAGTTTCACTAGAGTGGGTGAAACTCTGTAATTTTAATCCTCAGAGTGGAGGGAGGTTCCACTAGAGTGTGTGGAACTATGTTGCTTCTGGTACCCTGAGAAAATTATCTGAGATCTCAGACATGCATCATTTAATAAAGAGAGCATGCATCACTCATCATATACCTGTCTACAAGAGTTATTTTATGTTTCTGTATATTTGTTGTATTTATTTCACTTTCTGTTAATTATCTGATCATGTTTATTAAATACTTACCCGAGTGTGTCTGTGGTTGACACCTGTGATGACCCCAATTTATTTGGGCGAGCAGAGGAACTGTAAAATGCTTAGATATGGAGGAGCTTGATGAATTATGTGCTGTATTTTGGCTTGATGTATGGATGATATCACTCGCTGTTGCTGCTTTTGGGAGTTCTGTACTATTTTGGTGATCTGCATTATATTTTGATAGTCTGTATTCTATTTTGGATGACTGTATCACGAACTGTTATATTTATTTATGCTTAAATAACTCTGAGTGTGAATTATGTTAAAATTATTTCAATTCGACTAGAATAGTATTTTACGTCACTAAATCTCACAGAAAATTTTTCGTAATATAAAAGCGTAGACGATTAAATAGGAAACAACATAATAGGCTAAAATAAGAAAATAAAAACGAAGTCGTTATAATGTTATTACCCAAATTCAATCACACGTGCGTCTCATAATGTTGGTTATCACCTAATTCAATCACATTACCACTTGGACAAAAACAAAATCACATTACCATTGAAAATACAGCTGGATGAACAAATAAATGTTACTATGTTGAAGTCATGATAGATCAATTACGAAAGTGTGTGGATGTGAATACCTAGATATGATGATACAGATTATAAGATTGATTTTGTAGTGAAAAGAAAAACAAAAAAAAAATTA
Organism: Glycine tomentella; assembly: GCA_007407185.1. Taxonomy (NCBI): domain Eukaryota; kingdom Viridiplantae; phylum Streptophyta; class Magnoliopsida; order Fabales; family Fabaceae; genus Glycine; species Glycine tomentella. The sequence continues at coordinate 1,216,956 of PYAF01002109.1, forward strand.
TGAATTTAAATTCTTTCACTAATAAAAATTAATAATTAACATTTACTGATATGTTGGATGCTGATCCTCAACGGGGAAGCGGAGGCCATTTTACATCTCTTACGTTTCTTTTTTCCTATTTTTTCTCTATCATGTACATCAAATTGTTGTGTTTCTTTAGGATTCTTCTGTCAACTTCAAATTACGCTCTAGATTCATTTAAATATGCCCCCTAACAACTCAATGGGTTAAGATCTAGTATTAGTAAGATGTTACTAGTATTTGGCAACAACCCTTTTACGCAAGATTTTGAATTAAAAAAAAAAACTACGCAAAAAAACACGTGCTGATTAAGAATTTTAAGAATTCAAAAATATTCAGTAGGAGGCAAGTGATTTGTACACCATATCCCAAGTCCTCAAGAATTCTTCAAAAGCACATGTTTCATAAGTTGCTCATTAATTTATTAACCGGAAATCTCATACAGGTGGATCTATTAAGATCTGGATTGAAAAAGTTCATCAAGAAATAAAAAGAAAATTAACTAACTTTTGCATAGAACCAGATGCTACGCAATAAATCCTCAACCATGGATGAAGTTACTTTGCGCTTATTATCTGATTGACAAAATTAAAAAGAGAAACAATAGCTTGACACACTTTCAATAACTTCGTGTAATTTACATACAACATGCCCATTCCAATATTATATTTCCCATTAGTATTATCATTTGTCATTTTCAATATAGATATGACATAGATTACAAACTTGTCAACATATCTCTCGTGTAGCATTACCAAGGTACAAGGTAGAGGCTGCGAGATTAGAAACTTGTTTATGATCTAACTTTAGCAAGTCTGGCCCTTATTTCTTCCATTTCTTCCTCATCATCAACACCCTCAGCTATAGCCTCGTCCTGCAAATAATAATGTATTCAATAACTGGTGTTAAGTGAGGCAAGAAAGAGCCATGTTTATGAGAAAAATGAACAAACTGCACATACCTCTGCGGCTCCAACACTTTGAGCAGGTTGCTTCACCCTTTCTTTCCTCACAGCTTCAGGAAGTTGTGCGGCTGTCTCGCCAGCTATTGCAGTCAGAACTTTATCGACTTCTTCTTCTATCTCATCTTCTATGTCCTCGGAATCTAGTGCTGTGTCAACGGCATCGTTTACTATCTCCTCAATAACTCCTGCCTGGAAGAGACAACATTCCTCATAACTACCAATGAAACTATCTTCTCTAACCACAGAGAGGGGAGACAAGATTGAAGAAGTGGTATTCTTATGCTGCATTAAAAGGATTGCAGGCATACCTTTGTCATTTCTTTGCTGAACTCTTGCATTGCCACAGCCATTTCAGGAGCCTTCATGAGGTTGTTGACAAGTTTCATGACCTCAGCACTCTTTGATAGATGTCCCACCGTACGAGCAATTGCTGCAAAAACAACAAAAGTCGCTAATTCTCAAAGAACAAAATTACATTAACACAAATCCAACTTGATGACTAATAGCAAAAGAGTTCACAGCTAAGACAAAAACTGGTTAATCTATAACTATTTATAATAAAAAGAACAGGCACAATGAGAATATCACATATATGACATTATAGGACAGAACAATTTAAATGGTTTAAGTTTCCATAAATTTAAATGGTTTATCTATAGACATTATTTACAATATGACATTCCGGTATCATTTCATCCATGTAGCCAACTCCACCCAGTGGGCATAGATTATAGTTGTTGACTTTTCTAGTTTATTTGTAAATTCTAGAGTTTCTAGCTGAAGTAATCAAGGTAGTCAAAATGGATATCTTACCTAGGATGAGGAGAGACGGCAAGTGAAACACATAAAATGTGAGATAGCAACTCAGATTGTAAGATCCTACTTAAATTATAAAATTAAATTCACATACATACAAAGACAACAACCACCTCAAAATTACAATATCAGTTCAAATATAATGTAGACAAATTTCAGTGACAACTAAAACACTAAGAACGCAGAAGTCAGACAAGTCAAAACAGAGTGCAAAAATAGAGAGGCAAAACAGAGCAAAAGTAGTTAAACAGCACAACACTCAGACAAGTCAGGGTGGTTCTTTCTTGTTAACATTAAATAGGCTTTTCCTGTGCATGCATGGTGGGATCATCTGAGATTCCACCAATTCTATGCACAAGATTGTGCATCCCTACTGATACTAATACACCAAAAACACATTTTTCCTGTGGGTCAGGATTGCAGGGAGCATCATGCAATGCCATGCAAAGTAGTAAAAAATTGAGATCCTTCGAAAGATAAGGAGGAGGGGGTGAAATATCATAAATCATGGAAATCATTACTAAATTTAAGTAAACTAAAACTGAATAACAATCACAACTTAACAATTCCAAATATAAAAGACAAGTTCTTTAACAACACATAAAACTCAACAAATACACAAAAGAAGTCCCAAGGTCCCCAGCAGAAGTAGGGTCTTGACCAGAATCAAACGAACAAACAATGAAGAATAAAAATTGTGACTTTCACTGCCATGCAGGTTGTTCTAAATGACTCGCAAGTCACAAGACAAAACTTCAAACTCATGTACATGTTGCACACCAGATTAACATCCCAGTAATTCTATCCTCCTTACCCAAAAAACTAAAGACACAAGTGTTCATTTTCATCAACCAAAATATCGATCATCAACAAATTCAATTATGTTGACAAACTTACCCACACCATTCAGTTAATAAGAGGGACTAAAGAAAACTAAAGTTCTTTGGCTAAGGAATAATTATCAAAAACCTGCTATCAAGCACAGGTAACTAACTTAGAGAGTCCTTATTTGTTAACAAGGCAAAATTATCTTAAGGCTAATAAAAGATGGAAAAACCTACCAACACTCTCTCCAAGGTGCATTGATATTGAATTCATTTGTGCTTTATTTTCATAAAGACGGTTCACCGTTTTCCTAGATCTCACAAGTTCCTTAGCAAGTGCCTACAAATTGCACAGTATCACATTAAGGAGAAATGTTTCTCAAAATACTGACCTTATGCTTTTAACCTTGGAATCACAATAGCTAAAACAAATCACCTCCTAAAAGGTCATACACTAGCACAAACAAAAAATAGCATTATTTTTTTAATTGAATGACTAGTCCTAACAAGTCCCACTTACAGAAAAATATCCCAACCAAAGGCAAATAATATCTTGCACACCTGCATGCAACAAACAAGATGAAAACGTATTTCATACACATGAAGACGCCATTAAATCTTCTTCCTGGCATTTAGGCAAATAATATCCAGGACTATTTTTGGCCGACCTTGACCGAGGCTGCTTTTGGCCGACCTCGACCAAGGTTGTTTTTGGAAGAATGCTATAAAATTTGAAAATCCAATAAAATATTCAATCCATATCCAAATAATTGGATTGGATTTAAAATCCAGAAAACTGGATTTGGATGTAAAACCAATCCACTAAAATGGATTTAAAGTGGTTTGGATATGGTTGGTTATGGATTGGTTTTATATAATTGGATTTTTTGAACACCCCTATTTAGGACCAACTCTGCTCACAAGTGAAGTCACAACTAAGGAAGGTATTTCAAGAAACACATTTTAGATGGTGATCACCTTAACACACATTTCTCAATCATGACACTAACCAAAAAAATGAAAAATTAAAAAATATCACTGGCACTAACAATAGTAAATCAATAGCAAATAAACAAATCACCAAGTCACAAAAAAAGAAGAAGCTAAAAAGCAAACCTTTGCGGAGCCCATGTCATTCCTCTTTGCTGCTTCTCTAATCGCCTTCTGCACATTTTTTTCTTCTCTTTGTATATCTAATAGAAATCCAGAAACACAAAATCAAGCATGACCAAAACTAAACATAAAAAAGGGAATTAAAATTAGGGTTTTGAGAGAGAGGAGTACCGCGAATTTGGCGCTCAATGTTGCGACACTCTTGGCGAAGCCTGCGCTGCCAATCCCTCAATAGTTGCTGCGGGTTTGGCTTCGGCTTCAGAATGTTCATCACCTTCTCCATTTCCGATTGATCCCAAAACCCAAAATTGATTTTTCAAGGGATCAGAAAGAATGAACGTTGCCCACAAAAACAACTGCTTCAATATTGATCTTTTTGGCAAAATCTATGAAAGACGATTATTCGATTCCATGAATAACACCCACTCATCACTGTGGCACCACACTCCTTTTCCCCTTTCACGCGTATTCCAAAAATTGTGTTATTCTTAGATTATTATTTTTTTGAGAAAAAAAAAGGAAAAAGTTTTAACACAATATGGTTAATTTTTTTAGTTAATTTGAAGCAAGCAAGACTTCTTTTACGTTTTGTTTAGATGGGAAGAAAATTAAAGAGGAGAGAAATAATAAAATAAAAGAAAAATAGAATAGAATAGAAAATTATATTTTTTAGAATTTGAATGGATAAAAATAATAAATAAAATAAATTTTATTTATTTATTTGAATGAGTGGAAAAGAGTGCGTAAATAAATAAATAGTATGTATTTTATATTAATTAAAAATTTAATTTTTAATCTATTTTTATAATTTAATGTTTTTCAATTCAGTCAAAAAATAATGTAATTTTAAAAAACTGTTTTATTTAATTTATTTTTAATTTTAATAATTAAAAAATGAAAAAGTTGGATTTTCAATCATTTTGAACCCATGACCTCCGTGAGTAGGATTGAAATTCAATGTGCTTACAAAAGTGGGAAATTGTAGATAAACATACCGTATATTCTTAAATTTCTTACTTTCTAATATTCTTAAACTTTATTTCTATATATTTTATAATTTAAAATACTCACTAGACATGATTTATTTGAAGGGAAAAAGTATGTGATAATACAAGAAAAAGCAAAGTTTTTTTTTGGTGAATTCCAGAAAAAACAATGTTGAAACTAGGTATCAAATTTTTCATCCTAGCTTGAAACGAAGATGGATTTAAAAATGTAACTGTAAAGTATGGGTAGAAGAGGGCTCGGCCATTCATGTTCACTCACTACCTCCTTACTTAGTCCCAAAAGGCATTGCTATTGGCACCCCAAGTTATTATTTAAACCCTTTCAATCAAACTGAAAACATAAAAATATCTTTTTGG
>PYAF01002109.1:1226041-1274496 GCA_007407185.1 Glycine tomentella
AGTTGTTACACTTTTCAAGTTATTATTTTGTGATATATGTTCAGATAATTTGTTGTTATTTTGTCATTATATGTACATGTAATATTAAGTTGATTAATCTGGATGATTAATTATTTAATTTTATAGTTTATGGCTAATTACAATAAAATTCATTTTGAAAATTAGATAATATTTAGTGATCTTTATAATTTAATTAATTAAAGTCTAGCCACATCAACTTTAATTATTTAAATTATATATTAAGAGCTTCTAGATCACATAAGGTAAATAATATTAATTGTAATTAATCATAATATAATATAGTAGATATTAACCCACAGAAATTTCTATAATATTTTTTGTATGATTAATTAGGATAAAATATTAAATTATATTTTTTATTTGTCCACAGGGATCAAGAAACATAACTTGATAGTTTTATCATAATGTTTATGTTAGTTTAATTGAATTAAAATTTTAGCCCACAGACAAATTTTTATGTCGCTAAATTCATAATTATATAAGCATGACTTACATTGGTAAAGCATGATACATTATTTTTGCCTCAAATTTTAATGATAAGCATATGTGTTGAATTATTTTGCAACTAAACAACCTATCGATACAATTGATGTCCTGGGATTGAGTGGAGATTATTTTTCTATATGGAAAGAAATGATTATGTTGACGTTAGTGTATATGGACATTGATTATGCTATCAGGAAAGTTGAGCAACCAGCAATTACAGAGAACAGTGAATCAGAGGAGATAGATCTGTATGAGAAATGGAAAAGATCCAATCGACTATGTGTGATGTTCATTAATACTAAAATATAGACTGATATTAAGGGCTCAGTTGAACAGTATGACAATGTGAAAGTGCTCCTGAAGTACATTGATGAACAATTTAAAACTTCAGGGAAGGCATTGACCAATACCTTAATAATGAAATTTTCTTCCATGAAGCTCAATACTCTGAAGGGTGTGCGTGAGCACATCATGCATATGAGGGACATTGCAGCTCAACTAAAAACTCTAGAGGTGGACATGTCTGACTCCTTTCTGGTGTATTTTATTTTGAATACTCTCCCAGCACCATATGGTCCCTTAAAATATCCGCAACACACACAAAGACAAATGGTCTATTAATGAACTCATGACCATGCGTGTTCAGGAAGAGGGGAGGTTGCAATTGGAACAAGGAGAGAGTTCTCTTATGACGACTGAAAGGAAGGACACATGAAGAAAAACTGACCTAAGTTCAAGCTATGGTTTGGAAAAGAAAGGTATGCCTACCTCTTTAGTTTGTTATGAATCTAATATGATTAATCATAACACATGGTGGATTGATTTGCAATATGGTTTTTTCTATATTAATTTGCAAAATGATATCACTTATGATGTTATGCATGTTAATGTTGGCATGAAACGATGTGTTATGAATGATGATTCCTCTATGTTGTGGCACCTAAGATTAGGACACATCTCTATCGAGAGAATTAAGAAATTGGTAAATGAAAGGGTACTTAGTGCTTTGGATTTTGCTGATTTTGATACTTGTATAGATTACATTAAGGGTAAACAAACTAACAAATCTAAAAAAGGTTTCAAAGAGAGCTCAAATCTATTAGAAATCATACATACAAATATTTGTTATCCAAACATGGATACAAGTAGTCTGAAATACTTTAGCACCTTCACAGACAATTATTCACGATATATGTATCTCTACTTACTTCGTTCTAAAGATGAAGCTTTAAATGCCTTTAAAGTTTTTAAGGCCGAAGTGGAGAAACAATGTGAAAAGCAAATTAAGATCGTAAAATCTAATAGAGGTGGTAAGTACTATGGTAGATACACGAAGAATGGACAAACACCTGGTCTATTTGCGAAGTTTTTTCAAGAACATGGGATTGTTGTCTAGTACATTATGACTTGTTCTCCGGATCAGAATGGTCTGGCAAAATGAAGAAATCGAACCTTAATGGACATGATGCAAAGTATGTTTCGTAGTTCCAAGCTTCCTAAGTCATTGTGGACTAAAGCACTGAAGACGGCAAGGTACATATTGAATTGAGTTCTAACTAAGGTTGTCCCAAAGACACCATTTGAGTAATTTAAGAGTTGAAAATCAAGTTTGCGACATGTACACGTTTGGGGATGCCCATCTGAAGTGAGAATCTATAAATCAAAAGAAAAGAAGCTTGGCCCAAGGACCATTAGTGGATACTTCATTGGATATGCTAAAAGGTCTAAGGGATGCAATTTGTACTGTCCATTTCAAAGTACAAGGATTGTGGAATCAAGAAATGTTGAATTTCTTGAGAATGACTTAATTAGTGGGAGCGATCAATCTAGAGATGTTGTTTCTAAGAAAGATCATTCAGTTACTCAACCATCCATTTCAAATCTTAGATTAGTTGTTATTAACAGTACCCTTCCAGCTCAACCGGGTGTTGTGCAACCTATTATTCAAGATCCACAATCTGCTGATAATCTAGTAGATCAAGTTGCTCATGAGGAGCAAGAAGAAATTGTTGATCAACCAATTGAACAACAAGTTCCTCAAGAAGATAATGAAACAACATTAAGGAGATCTACCAGAATAAAGAAATCAGCGATACCGAGTAACTTTGTTATGCATCTACAAGAATCTGACTATACTATTGGAGCTGAAAATGATCCTGAAACGTTTTCGCAAACCATGAGTTCTAAAGAATCAAACTTGTGGTATGATCCTATGGAAGATGAGACGAATTCTATGGCATCGAATGGAGTCTGGGATCTTGTTCAGTTGCTTGATGGTGTAAAAGCCATTGGATGTAAATGAGTCTTTAAAACTAAGAAAGACTCATTAGGCAACATTGAGAGATATAAAACAAGACTCGTAGCCAAGGGATTTAATCAAAAGGAAGGAATCGACTACAAGGAGACATTCTCTTCTGCATCTAAGAAAGATTCTCTTCGCATCATTTTGGCACTAGTTGCACATTTTGACTTAGAGTTGTAACAAATGAATGTGAAAACTGGTTTCTCAATGGAGACATAGAGGAAGAGGTTTATATGAAACAACCTGAAGGATTCTCCTATACTAAGTGAGCAATTGATATGCAAGCTTAAGAAATCTATATATGAAACAAGCCTCCTGTCAGTGGTACTTAAAATTTCATGACGTTATTTCTTCATTTGGTTTCATAGAAAATGTTACAAATCACTGTATATATCAGAAGGTCAGTGGGAGTAAATTTTGTTTCCTTATTTTATATGTGGATGATATTTTACTTGCAACCAATGACAAGGGTTGCTATATGAGGTGAAACAATTTCTCTCTAAGAACTTTGATAAGAAGGATATGGTTAATGCCTCTTACACTATTGGTATCAAGATACATAGAGACAAAGTAAGATGTGTTGTTGGTTTGTCACAAGAGATCTATATTAACAAAGTTTTAGAAAGATTTATAATAAGTGATTGTTCAGTAAGTGTAGCTCTCATTGTGAAGGGTGACATGTTTAATTTAAGCCAATGCTCTAAAAATGATCTTGAGCGGGAACAAATGAAGAACATTCCTTATGCTTCAGCTGTTGGATGCCTTATGTATGCTCAGGTCTACACAAGACCTGATATTGCTTTTATGGTTGGAGTGTTAAGGAGATATCAAAGTAACCCGGGTTTTGACCACTAAAAAGTTGCATTGAAAGTGATGAGATACCTTTAAGAAACTAAAGACTATATTCTTATGTACAGACGGACTGACAACTTGGAAGTGATTGACTATTCAGATTTAGACTATGTTGACTGTGTTGATTCGAGAAAATTGACTTTAGGATATATTTTTATGCTAGCCAGTGGAGCAGAGTTTTGGAGAAGTGTCAGGAAGACCTTAATTGACTGCTACTTCCATTATAGAGGTTGAGTTCGTTTCTTGTTTTGAGGCTACCTTACATGGTGTATGGATAAAGAGTTTCATTTCTGGGCTTAGAGTTATGAATTTCATTTCTAGGCTATTGAAGATATATTATGATAATTCAGCTGCTGTTTTTATGGCTAAGAATAACAAAAGTTGTAGTCGAAGCAAGGACATCGACATTAAGTATCTACCCATAAGAGAATGTGCTAAAGATAATACAATGGTTATTGAACACATTAGCACTGAATTAATGACTGTTGATCCTTTAACTAAGGGCATGCCACCATTTAAATTTAAGGATCATGTGGAAAGAATGGGACTTGGGTCCCATATGTGATTTTCATTGTAAGAATGATATTTAGAAACTCTATTGTGATATTTTTCATTCAGTTTATGCGCATCTACAATTATTTATTCTGAGAAACATCAATTAAGTTTGGACCTAGAATAAACATTGTGTTTATTCATTAAGTTGTATGAGCTTGAGAAATATAATGCAATGTAATACATGGAAGATACTACTCGCGTATATATTAAAGGAACTATCGCCATGATTCATGTATTTTATTTCTCATTAAAGTGTATGATGAGATATGTGGACCAAGTGGGAGAATGTTGGTTTCTTTTCTGTTACTTGACTAAATCAAAACCACATAAGGTGGTCCAGTCACCTTATCTTCTTAAGATTAAGTTGTTGCTAAGTCCACGTTTTATGCATATAAAAAAACAATCTCTTTGATGGGAAGGGGTTATAAAAGGAGATGTGCATCATGGTCAAGGTCCCTGTGCTTGCTATCTAAAAATCTCAATACACCATCAGTGAGTGATAGTGAAAGCATAGAAGATTCTTAAGCCAAAAGTCAGATTAGTTTGGATACCCATAAATTATTTACAGATTATTTGACTTACAGACAAATGCAAATCATTTTCAAAGCAAACAAGAATAGTAATGACGGGAGGTATTTATGATCTTAATTTTTTTTCACACTTAATCTAATTACTTATGTTGTTTGTGTATAAACATGATTAGATTATTTAATTTTTCTTACATCAACAATATCGCGAAACCTCAAAAACTTAAGGAGAATTATAATGCATTTGGGAGCGTAATATTGGTATGTTGATACAAAAATTCCACTTCACGTGGTAGTGTACACGACTATGGTGTTTAGCGAGTGCAGCATGTATCTTTTGTTGGGTTACTCTCCTATACTCAGCTTTATATGCTTGTGTACCATGCTCTTCCTGTTATGTTAAAAATTAATATTTCGAGCCTAAAAGGCTTTCATGTGAAGCATAATGTTGCTAGTATCTAGGAATCTAGAATTAGTTTGTTTAATTTGAGTTAAAAGGTATTTAAGAAAATGAGAGAAGAGCCCTTTGTAATGTCATAAATATATACATGGCACTCCTCAAATCATCACCGATTTAAACATTTGAATGTCTTTGCAAATACCTGGCTCACTCTCCATTGATTTCCAGTGTAATTGAAATGAAAACCATGAATAGAATATCTCGAAGCTTAGTCAAAATCCGCATCAGAAATATGTAACAAGTTCAAAAAATGTGAGAAGATAACTAATATAACATAGAAATATGAAGAAAAAAATATAATGTTCTGAGAAAATATTATATATAATAATATAACGTTTCTATATAAAATCTAAAGGGAAATAACCAACATAGTGTCATATTGAAACTTTTTTTTTTTTTTGCATAATATTCTTTTATATTTAACTCTGTTTCTCTCTTTTGCTTTATTTTCGATTTATCATTGGGTTCATCTACCACCGACCCCAATTAATTTGGGTTAAAGGTGCTGTTGATGTTGATGTTGATAATGAGGATCAATCATATGCATCAAAATCATATGCATCAATTTCACCCGTCATTAGACCGACTCTAACGGATTTGATATAGTTGACATAATGTTCTTTTAAGCATATATCATTAAGGATTCGATTTTCATATATATATATATATATATATATATATATGTGTGTGTGTGTATGAAAAACGTAGTTATTTTTTTTAAAAAAAAAATTCTATATCTCAAGAGATTAATCTCTAACTCTTGATTGGAATACTTGGAAAAGAAATTGATTATCATTAAAAAAAATCTTTGGAAGTGTTTAGTATATATAACGAAAGTTTTTTCATGCCTGAAAAAATGATTAAAATATATTTGTTTGTTAATTAAAAAAATACTTATATAATTTTCTTAAAGAATCAAAAAATAAGTAATATGTTAACCAAAATTTTAATATTATTACATTAAATAATCTTATAAAAGAGTAACGTGGTAGTTTTAGTGTAGTATTTTTTTTAAACTAGGAAAAGTTAAATTTTTACCTCCTTTCATGGGATTTAAACACGAGTCTAAATATGATGTTTAACATTATTTAAACATGATATATAATATAATTTAACGATTAGGTTAGCAAAATTTAATATTTATAAATGAGAAATTTATTAAATATGCCATTTAGTAAATTTAACATTTAATATTAATTCATTATATGTATATATATTATCATTTCTATATTATCAGGTCGCCACAAAAAGAGCCATATGTTAGTTATTTAGAACCATTTGTAGAAAAAGAATATTAAAAGGTCAGAAACACATGCTATTGCTTTAACAGAAGTTTACTCGAAGTCAAAAGAATCCTTTTCTTATTTTATTTTTTCTTTTCCTTTAATTCCAGAGCAAATATAGAATGAAAGCTCAAAATCGAAATTATCATGCCTATCGTTCTAAGCATGTTTTCCATTCTCTGCTTCTGTCCTGTATATGTATGAATATGATAACAGACAAAATAAAGATCTTTGCAGATACCACTCCTTATTGTGTCGCCTCTTCGATATCATAAATAGTAGTCATCAAAGAAGGAAAAACCAAAGCTGTGAAAAAATAAATATTTCATTGTTATCATAGTATTAGAATTTCAATATAGTAAACAAATAAAAAATGAGTTTAGTTTTTGTCTGACATTTTTACATTTTAAATACATAAATGTGTGTGGAAAAACGTAACATTTTTTTTATATACACTTCAGTTGGAAGAAAACTTCACATGGGTAATAGGTTAATTAGTAGCATATTTAATTCTTCAACATAATATTAAAATTTCCACTTGAAACACATATAATTGATTATCCCGAGATACCCTGAATTGAAAATAAACTATTTATAAGACAAGACTCCACCAAAGTCCAAAGAGTTGTGGTGTTGAAAGCTTCATGAGAATGAGTACTTTATTCACAATGGGAGGGAGGTGGCGGATGTAGACCGAATTTAATTATTTGGGTCCCTATGTCTTTGGATCTTAGCAGCTATTCTATTTCAGTTACGGAAGATTAAGACATAAATTAACAGAAAAGTACTACTCTTTTATGATAATTAACTAAACTATATCTAGAAAGCCCAAGAAGGAGTTCGTTCTAGATTCCTCATAATTTCATTAATTTGTCCTAGGTAGTTTTTTTTTTTCAGTTTGAGAGTTTTGATTTTGACTAACCAATCCGATAGAGTGAAATATAACCCTATTTAAGAAGAAAAAACTTTTTTAACTCATAATTTGTAAAAGATTTTAACACGAGAGTTTTGATTTGGACTAACCAATCCAATAGAGTGAAAATGTAATAACCCTATTTAAGAAGAAAAAACTTTTCCAACTTCTCCAACATGAGAGTGACTATATCAAACTCTTTCATAATTTAGATTTCTGACACAGGCGTGGTCCTTAAAATTATTTCATGTTCTATAAATATAAATGCTCCCACATGTTTAGTAGTAGTAGACTATTTGGTTGTTTTATGAGACAGAAGAACGTGATAGGAAAATTTGCAGGGAGCTGCTAGTTTTATGACCATAAGGATTTTGCTCTAAATTCATAGGGTGCACGCCACGGGCTCCCAACAATGATCCAATAAGCACGTTTGTCTCATCTCTTTAGCAGAGTCTACTAAAGGGGCTAACTCGTGCAAATAGTTGATTTCAATTTTTTTTTAAAAAAATATTTCTAGAAGTCATTGCCGGCAAAATGAATATCTAAATTATGTAATAAAATAAAAATTAATGAGTTAGATGAACAAATGTAATTAGCTTTCTTTTAAATTAGATTAGATATTGCATCTTCATATTAGAGCGACGAGTCTTTTCATAATTGGAATACGTTTCCATGCAGGGGATGGATTGACAATTATTTTGCACCATAACCTTAAATCATGGAAACAGTGCAGCGAAACATATGGCAGACGCATTTACTTGTAGATGATAATATGGACAAGAACTTGCGTGGCTGAATTGTTCTCTATTCTTCAAAATAAAAAGACATATGCATGTATCCGTAAACTCATAGCTATAGGTTAATTTGCATTCATTAGGCTAATATACAAGCTAACAACTTGGATGTTACACTCTATCAAAAAAAACTTGAATGATATACTCTATGGTGTTATACTCTATTTTTGGGTAAATAACTATTTTGATCTTAAATATATAAGTTGATGATAATTTAATTACTGAAAGTATGAGAATTATGTCGTATTAATAAATTTTTGTAAATCATTTTGTTATTAAGATGTAATATTGAAGGATCAATTTAATCTTAAATTACAAAGTTCATAAACCAATTTGTACAAATAGGATGTAGTTTTCATATTTTTTACACATGCACACTAAATCAAAATTTTCATTTTAATTTTTTAAAAGACTAAAATGTCATCAATTTATACATTTAGAGACAACATGCACCCTAATTTTTCAGATGTTGCTCAGTCATAAAAGGCTTGAGAGTTTACACCCAATTGTATAGCCATCTGTCTATGTGCTCTTCTTGAAAAATGTGAACAATCTATTTGTTCATTCAACTTATGTACTTGAAATTGTACTAAAAAATTATGTACTTTAAAATAAGGATGTGTTTCCTGTGATAGAGCAGTCTTCCTCAATTTATGAGCTAAAATTTGGTGAAATTTTTCAGCCTTGAGAGAAGTTGCCGACAGACTAGGATTAAAAAATGGCACTATGTGGCAGTTTGTCAACGCACTTTAACTATAACACTGGTCGTTATCAATAATGTATTCACATAACCTCCATATTTTGATAACTACTTTGATGCAGGTTTTCTTTGAAGTAACGACCAAGTTGTACAATTTCTATATCTAGTAATTGAGATTTCATGGTTTCTTTTTTAGATCAGCAGAAGACCTAGGGCAGTTTAAAAAAATATGCAAAATTTAATATAGCATGGTTGGTTAGAATTAGATAGAAACCTCTTAGGTCGTTGATATTGCAGACACAACAATGAAGTTGCTGAATTAAAATGTGACATTGAAGTGAACGTGCTTCAGATTGATATTCTCTAGCTCAAAATAGTCAAAACATGCAAAGTGGAAAATCGTTTTGGTGGTTATAAGTTCCACTCAAGTTGCACAATGTTGACCCGATAATTATAATTTATAAACCCCTCTATAGTATGTGACAAATTCAAGTCATGCAAGGAGAATCAGTTTCTAAAATCTAAATGCTTTACTTTGCTAATTGGGTATCTTGGAAGTCTTATAATACTACTAAATTGCTATCACTGACCGCTAATTGTGGCACTCTATAGCATATCACAGACTATGTTGACCCATTTAGATTATTAACCTTCTATAGAATATGACTAATTCAAGTCATGTTAAGAGAATCAGTTTCTAAAATCTAAAATGTTTAACTTGCTTTTGGGGTATTTTGGAAGTCTTGTAATCTCAAATTACTATCACTGACCGCTAATTGTGGCACTAAGTTGCTTAGGGAGCATGTCAAACTACTTCTACAGCCAACATTCAAAACTGCTTCTCATTTTTGTATCAGGTTAAATTAATTAATAATAATATCATAATAATAACAAGTTAACAACCTTGATTGTATAGTAGCAAGAAGAAATTGACTGAAACAGTGAGAAAGTACCATAATAGAGTTATCATTCATTACTAAGTTATCCTTTCCCATCACATTTCCCAAAGAGAACATGATGATATACTAGTTGCCCATGTTTTTTAATTCAATATATACCTTGTCCTAGTGTTCAATTGTGATGTTTTGTAATTTGGTAGTAAGGTGAACCATACATATCTAAAGTTATCCCTTCCTTCTATGTGACCTCCTCAGAGGTAACTAAATGTCAATGTCATTAAGGAAAAACTATAACAAAGTTATTCCTCCTCCATGTCAAACTAAAACAATTTACAAGTTTATATCAAACAGGTATTCACTTGAAACGGAAGTTCCCTCCCTTGAAGAAATTACAAGGAAAAAAGCCCACACCACAACTAGAACATTTTTCCCCCTATTGTTTACCACAAAAGTGACAACTTTTTGTCCTCATGTGTAACTCCCCAATCAACTAACTTATAACCTTTTTGGTGCAGTAGGGCCTTGAAACCCTTTATATATATCAACCTCTGTAGCCATACTCTTTCATAAGCAGCATCAACTAAAGCTAAAATCTTCTGCCCCACCCTGCATTATAGCAGAGTGATTCTGTTCACTACAATGCCATCATCACTATCCTCTTTCCTCCATATGGCTCCTATTCTCTCCCTTCTTGTACTCTCATGTGTGATTTGTTCTAGTAGTGCTCAGGGACCACCTTCACCTGGCTACTACCCTAGTTCCAAAATTAGCCCTGTTAGTTTTTATCAAGGGTTTAGAAACCTCTGGGGATCTCAGCATCAGAGACTAGACCAAGGCTCATTGACAATCTGGCTTGACTCTAACTCAGGTATTCCAATTTTCCCTTAAATTCACCACTTAAGATTCTTAGGCTATGTTTGGATAAAAGTTGGGAAAATAAAGAAAGAAGAATTTACCACTTTAGAAGTAAAAGTACTTCTGAGCTCCCCCAATTGGCATCCAAACACGCACTTAGTCATTTGTAAAGACTCCATTCTTGACTGTTACAACCTTGTAGCATACTCTTACTAAGACATTTTTGTTGTAACACAGGAAGTGGATTCAAGTCACTTCACTCTTATCGATCTGGTTACTTTGGTGCTGCCATTAAGCTTCAACCTGGTTACACTGCAGGAGTCATTACATCATTATATGTGAGAATTAGTGAATTACTCTACAACTTCAGATAATGTTGAAAATTGAATCTCTTCTTTCAAGTGCAAATTTTAATCACCTTTTTATGAATTGCAGCTATCAAACAACCAAGACCACCCCGGAAACCATGATGAAATTGACATTGAGTTCCTTGGCACCACGCCAGATAAGCCATATGTCTTGCAGACAAATGTATACATAAGAGGAAGTGGAGATGGGAATATTATTGGAAGGGAGATGAAGTTTCATCTTTGGTTTGACCCAACACAGGATTTTCACAACTATGGCATTCTATGGAAACCGAGTGAGATAGTGTAATGTTTTCATGCACTCTCATGCTCATAACTTGACCAATTTTCAACTTCCTTAATTATGAATTTTATTGGTCCACACATACATAGCCATGCCTATATTGTGACACATATGAAATTTGCACTACCCCTCCAAGAATCTAACTTGAAGTGTCTAATCATGAATTGTCACCTAGTAAAAATGTTGACTTTTTTTCCATAGCTACTTAAAAAGTAGGGTGATTTTTAATTTGCCAATAGGGTAAAAAAATTATATTCTAAAGCCCTATTTCAACATTTGTGTGAATTATGCTTTTATGTGTGTGGCTTAACTGCTATCTAGTCAGAATTGCTTACGTTTCCTCCCAATTATTAAGTTGAAAAGATGATATTGTTTTACAATTATTTTACAATATGATCTCCTGTATAATGTGCCTTTTAACTTTTTATGAATCTATATCAATAGAGATGAATCATAGATATAGCACTTTTCATTCATAGGGCATTATGAAATGATGACAAGGAATTTTCAAGCGCGCTGGCTACTCACATGATTGTGATATATATAATCTTGCTTGTGGAACTTGATTATTGTATGTTGCTTACTATTTTATCTTATAATGGAAATAATATGTGCAGATTTTTGGTGGATGATGTCCCCATAAGGAGGTATCCTAGAAAAAGTGATGCCACATACCCCTCAAGGCCAATGTATGTGTATGGGTCAATATGGGATGCATCTTCTTGGGCAACAGAGGATGGAAAATACAAAGCTAATTATAATTACCAACCCTTCGTTGGTAGGTATAAAAACTTCAAACTTCAAGGTTGCACTAGTGAAAGCTCTACCTCATGCAAGCCACCTTCTTTCTCGCCATCTGGCTTTGGTAGTCTAAGCCCTCAGCAGTTTAGAGCAATGCAATGGGTCCAAAACAACTACATGGTCTACAATTATTGCCATGACCCTAGGAGAGACCACACACTTATCCCAGAGTGTTAGGGTCTAGTTCACGCCTGTTTGGAAATTCGCTGAGAAGAAAAGAATCACATCTAAGATGTGAAAGATATAATTATTAGTTTCTGAAGATCACATTCGAGATGTGAAAAATGTGAAACCAATTAAGCTATCATGTTGGTGTGTCTCAATTCTAAGTTACCCTATACACTATGCAAATTTGAATTGTAAAATGGTTTTGTTTATTCAGGTGGTGGTGGTGGTTTTTGTGATGGTCCCATTTGCTAAGTGTAATTGCAAGAGTAGTTGAACGTCCAAGCCACTCTAATGATTGGAATGTTTTTGTTGTTTATGTAATTTGTGTTGTAGTATTGTTTGGGTCCTATAATACTGTTCAAATAAATTGATTCGGATGCTTTCCTCATACGTGTATGGGTGTGAAAAGTGACATTGAGAGAAAGGACATGCTCCTTAGCAAACCCCTTAGAAAGAACTTTCTGCTGGACTTTGGTGGCTCACATTGGACCACATAATATTTATATTAGTTATGGTTGTCTTTGCAATGTCATTGGATTAGATAAAGGATATGATTAGATAAATTTCTTGGAAGTATTTATTAAAAAATAAAAAAGAAAAATAAATTCATTTTTAAGTTAAAATAATTTATACATAAATTAAAAATAAGTGTTCGAAGAATTTAATATAAGAGTTTTTATAAACTAACTTATACATTATTAATTTTAGTTTTTTTTTTAAATCCTATAAGTAATTTATTAAGAATTTTTTCTAAACAAGTCCAAATTCAAATGTGCTATTGTCTCTGGCCCATGCCAATGACTTATCATAAATTTGTATAACATCAACCAAGATAACAAAATGGGCCATGTCATTATTCAATATTCGAACACTTGTTTGATCGATGAGGTTTTTGTCAACTACTAAGGATATGATAATCAAACCACTTAGTCTTTTTTGTTAATTAATGATTAAAAGGAAGAAAAAAAATGTCATTGAGAGTTTTTCAAAATTTAACTCTTTTTTAAATAGCTACCCTAAATTTCCTTTAAAAGTATGTTTGGATAAGACAATTTAAAATTCTAAAGAATTTTGAATTTTAAGAATTTTAAATGTTTTAATTGAATTTTTTTTCATTTTCAAAAATTTGTATTTGGATAAAGAAATTAAATTTCTTCATTTTCAAAATTTTGGGTTTAGATTAAAAAAATCAAATTTTTTTACTTTCAAAATTTTAAACATCATGCAAGGAGAGGCGGGTGAGGTGGGTGCTGTGGGAGTAATTGAGGTTAGAGTACTAGCCAGCTATGGAGACAAATCAAAGAATGGTAAGATTGAAGCTTATATAAAAGAAGAGAATTTCAATTTCTCACCTTTTATAAGGAAATTAAAATTTCACATTTTTAGTTATTCAAAATTCTGTTTTAAAATTCTAAAAATTTAAATTCTTCATATAAATGTTAGAATTTTTTATATACTTAATGATCTAATCATTTTCACAATAATATTAGATCAATGTGGAATAAATTCAATAATGTTCAGACGGACATAAATTCTAACTTCAGACTGGCATCCCCAAACGCGTGCATGCTGTAAACTCGATTTCCAACCTTTGAATAACTCAAATGGCATTTTTGGAACAACCTTAGTTGGACCTCGGTTTAATATGTACATTGTCATCTTATGTGCCTCTTTCCACAAGAACTTAGGAAGCTTGGAACTACTAAGCATACTTTGCACCATATCCAATAATGTTCGGTTTCTTCTTTCTGCTACACCATTCTGATTCGGAGAACCAGACATAGTGTATTGGGCAACAATCCCATGCTCTTCAAGAAACCTCGCAAATAGACCAAGTGTTTGTCCATCTTTAGCGTATCTACCATAGTATTCTCCACCTCTATCCGATCTCACGATCTTAATTTGCTTACCGCATTGATTCTCTACCTCAGACTTAAATGCCTTAAAGGCATCTAAGGCTTCATACTTATTATTAAGCATGTAGAGATACATGTATCGTGAATAATCATCTATAAAAGAGATGAAGTATTTCTGACCATATACGACCATATCAGGACAACATATATTTGTATGTATAATCTCTAATAATTTAGTACTCCTCTTGGCACCCTTTGTAGACTTGTTTGTGTGCTTTCCCTTAATGCAATTTATACAAGTCTCAAAATCATTGAAATCTAAAGTACTAAGTACTCCATCATTCACTAATCTTTTAATTCTCTGAATGAAGATGTATCCTAATCTTCGATGCCACAGCATAGAGGAATCCTCATTCATAACACATCGCTTAATGCCAACATTAACATGCATAACGTCATAAGTGGCATCATTTTGCAAATTAATATAAAAAAGACCATCACATACAATGTCATTCCCTATGAGATCAGAATTATAAAATAAACTGAAAGATGTCTCATAAAATGAAAAGGAATAATCCAATGGTACAAGTCTTGAAACTGAAATTAAATTCTTAGAAAAACTAGGAACATAAAAAGTCTTTTCCATATTCAAAATAAAACCACTTCTTAAAACTAAACTGCAGGTTCCAATGGGTTCCACAGGTGAACTCATCTTGCTGCCTGAATAGATGCACAGTTCACTACCCACTGGTTTCCTTAGGTTTTGCATAACCTACAAGATATTTGAAACATGGATTGTAGAATCAGATTCAATCCACCATGTGTTATGATTTGTGTTAATCATATTAGATTCATACCCAAATTCAGGAGAATTCTCTCCTTCCAAATTGGGTAGTTGTCCCCTCTCAATTCCGGAACTTCAATAGAACTAACAGGTTGTACAATTGCAAATTATATGCTTATTATAAAAATTTAAGGCAAAAATAAATCATTATCATGCTTTACCAATGTAAAACATGCTCAAAGAATTATGAATTTAGTGACATAAAATTTGCCTGTAGGCCAAAATTTTAATTCAATAAAATTCATATTAACTTAATGATAAAACATATCAGTTATATTTCCTAATCCCTGTGGACAAATTAAGAACATAACTTAATATTTTTATCCTAATTAATTATACAAAAACATGATAAAAAAAATCTTGTGAGATGATATTTATCATATTACATACGACTAATTACAATTAATGTTATTTTCCTTATGTGATCTAGAGGCTCTGAATTTATAATTTAACTAACTAAGGGTGCTATGGTCAAAACTTAATTAATTAAATTATAAAGATCACTAAACATTTATTTATTCATTATACATACTTTATGATAAAACTGTCAAATTATATTTTTCATTCCTATGGGTAACTCAATAATATGATTTAATATTTTATCTTAATTAACCATATAAAATATAACAAAAATTCTTGTAGGTTAAGATTTATTATATCATATATGATCAATTACAATTAATATCAATTATGTGTTTCCTTTACCAATTAATCAACACGTATTTTTACTTTTGATTCTATTTTGTCATTTTGTGCCAATTTTATAATGCTTTGCTGTATCACATAAATAAGTGATAAATTTGCATATCACAAACATCTTCCTCGGTCAAAACAAGTACAGTGGCCAAGAAAAATTTTAATATGAATTTATAAAGCATAAGATGACAAAATAGCATTTCTTGCATCATAAAAGCATTGAAAATAAGACCTTGCTTTTACTTTTCAGAGTAAAAGTATAAGAACATGCATCTTATCTTGATAATATCAAAATCAAAAGGAATTGTCGTTTTGAAACTTAATAAAACGACGCACACTTAAGTTGTCTTCAACCTTAAGCAAAAGGATATAGAAGCACGCAAAATTTTAAATCACAATTTCTAATTTTAAAAAACTTATTTTCATAAAATTTTACATCGTTTTTCATGATTTAAAGTCTAGAATTATTAGAAATCTATTTTCTTTATGATTCTTAAAATCAAACTTTATTTTAAGACTTTAAATCAAAATATCCAGTAAAACCCAAAAAAACTCAAAATGTGAAAACAAGACAGAGGTTGAACCATGCTATGATACCAAATGTTAGAATTTTTATATATTTAATGATCTAATCATTTTCACAATAATATTAGATCAATGCGGAATAAAATAGAATACAAATACCTCCCGCCACTGCTTCTTGAATTGGGTCGTGATACTGCAATGTGAAGTGATTTCTTGAGTATTTCAAACTCTTCTCTCAATTTGCACTAGATAATATATATGTACTTATATGTGAGTGAGTTCAGGGACCCCAAAAATTGAAGATACACACACACACACCTATATATAGACCTTTTCCATCAAAGGTGATTTTGTGTGTATGGTTAGAATAGGAAGTTAACAACAATTGTGATAAGAGGTAATTAACCATAGAAATAGTTAACCAATTAAGGTTGGTTACAAAATAAAACCAACCATAAAAACATCCAAACAATGAATTTTAAATTAAAAATTTTATATTTTCTGGTAAATTACTTTCCTCAATTAAAATTATATATCCAAACACACTCTTAACTTATTTGTCATCACTAATCGAAAGATGAGGTAAATAGAAGTCTTCTAAAAAAAATATGTACAAATTATAATTATCCTTTTTATTTTTAAAATTTATACTATTTTATGATAGATTAATATGATCATTATTTTAATTCACTTTTATGTGAATAAGATTTTGAGGTGTAATTTTTCTCTTTTTAAGTTTAGTGTCACTAATATTTTTTCTTATTATTTTGAACTTCATTTATCTTTGGAAGTCTCAGTATTATTACTACAATATATAAAGTTAAATATTGGTCACGATGTTAATCGCAAATTGAGAAACAAAAGGTGTTCCCAATATTACATGTTTATGTAAATTGCTTACTTTCGTAAGATGTTTGTTTAAAATAAAATAAATTTGAGTGTAAACACACTTTTCATATAGGAATCAAATTATTTAAAATAGAAGAAAAAATGATATAATTTAAACACATACCAGAAAGGAGAATTTTTCTTCATAAAGATAAACAAAACATCATCATTAAAAATATTAATTAATTAATTTCAAATTGACTATATCTACTCAGATCTTATATATTAGAATATATACAATATTTGGAGAGTGAAATTCTCATCCTCCTCACTCTCTCTATCAGGTATTCTCTATATATTTTCTATTTCCTTTCTTTTGAAGCTATATTTCACATATTACTAGAACAGCTAAATAAAAAAATTTCCTCTCAATCACCTCAAACTAACACCCTTCTCTCTCTCTCTCTCTCTCTCTCTCTCTCTCTCTCTCTCTCTCTCTCTCTCTCTCTCTCTCTCTCTCTCTCTATATATATATATATATATATATATATATATATATATACACTTAATTTCCTTGACTGTTTATTCCTTTTGATTTAATCTTTTTATCTAAATTTATAAATAAAATTTAAAAGTTTTTTTAAAAGAAATTGTCATTTGTCAATCGTTAAAAAAATATCAAAATTTAAATTATTATTACAAATTCAAAATATAATTTATATATTCAAAATATTTATTTACTTGTATTTCATTCTATGAATTATATAGATAGATATTTTTATATAATTAAATATATGATAAATAGATATTTTTAATATACTATTTTATAATTGAACTTTATAATAAAAATATTTTGGACATATTTAAATTATATTTTAGATTTATAATGAATAACTTAAATTGTAATATAAGATTATGTTTAACTATTATTTTCTTAAAATTAAAATTAATTTAGAGATAAAGATAAAATTGTATTGAAAGTGGCAGAATGAGAACTTTTTGCTTGCCAATTAATTACACATAGTATGTGAAATGGTGTTGAAAGAAAAGATGACAGAAACTATTTTGAATGTCTAATTAAGAGAATGATGAAATTGAAAGTATCGGTATTCAAGTTATATATTTTTATTTATAGTATAGGGGCGTATTATAATTTTAATTATATAGAAATAAATATTTGTCTTATATAAACAGTTTAAAAATTAGTTTGGATAATTTTCTTAAATAATTATAGATCACTAAAATTAAAAACATGTCAAAAAGTAAATAGACTCTTTTTTTATTTCGTAAAATAAAACTCACTCTTACATTATTTCGATCTTAAGATTCTGTGATTGCAAATTAAAAGAAGAAGAAAAAAAATACTAGAAAGAGTGGACAAAATAGTCCGGATAAGGCAAACCAAACTTAATCATTCATTCCGATAATGAAAGGATTAGCCGATTAGACTTTGTGAAATTACTTGTTTTCGAACGACGACAGTCAAAAATCAAGCTACTCGTGCTTAATCCAGATGAGGATAATAATCAGGTTGTGTTTGTTTTAAGATTTATGAAGCCATTCGTGGTTATGGAAAAGATAATATAGAAATCTGAGATCCATACATTTGTAAATGTTATCTATAAAGACATTAATTAGGAAATGTTCAAGTCATACGCACTTATGTTAAATATTCATAAGAAAAATCCTATAGTTCATAATAGTCTTACCCTGCAAACAAAAATATTTTTAATAAAAAAAATACACAATATATCTAAAAAATCATTTATTAGAGAATGGAGGATGTTCGAAGTTTTGTTTGAATAAGTTTTTAAATAAAAATAATAATCCAATTTAATCAAAATAAAACTTGCAGTTTAGTTTAAATTTATTCTCAAATTAGTATTTTAACTTGTGTATAATATAGGATAAATATTTATTATTATATAATTAAAATTTATATTCTAATTATTTTAAATATATAAAATATATTATAATTAAATCCTATAGCAAAAAAATATTTTTAAGGCACTTGCTATTTACACCCTATATTTTCTAAACACGTACACCCCATTCCCCCTTTCTATATTTTAATTGTTCATTATACTCTTTTTACTTAAAGAGATACAGCTCTTGGAAATCCTTTTATTTTCCAAATTTTATTTTAGAGAATGATATATAC
Organism: Glycine tomentella; assembly: GCA_007407185.1. Taxonomy (NCBI): domain Eukaryota; kingdom Viridiplantae; phylum Streptophyta; class Magnoliopsida; order Fabales; family Fabaceae; genus Glycine; species Glycine tomentella. The sequence continues at coordinate 1,245,219 of PYAF01002109.1, forward strand.
TTATTCTGAAAATATCTTTCTAGGTCTAAATATTCAAATGGTATGGAAGACTTTGGAGAGAGAAAAAGCGTGCGGGAATCATGAACCAAGCAAAACTCTGAACGCATTATATTGGGCCAGGGTCCAGGAGCAAAAGGAGAAAGTAAACAAGAACGAACCTTCAATTAGAGAGTATTGTTTGAAAACAAACTTGCCATAAAAAGGAAAAGCCCAATTGAAAATATAAGCCTATATACGGCTAGTATTATTATCTAAGGACGAAAACATAAGCGTCCGTACAATGTGATGAGCTTGAGAATTAATCTCAATTTAAATTTTGTTTTTTAGTCATAGGCTGTATCGTGTTTATGTAGTGCATAATACATTGTTTCCTTCTTCAAATTAGCAAATGTGTCATCTATATTTCCAATTTCACGTAACATGCTTTGCTAGTTTGCTATTTACACAATGCATTCGGGTACAAATGGGAGTGGCCAAGTAGGTAAGAAAAGCCGTTAAAGGCATATAGCCTAACCTGTATTAAACTTAAATTGCTCATTAACTAAGATAGGTGAAAGTTTCTTAAAAAATCATGATTAAAGACTATATTTCGAGCCGTTAAAGAGGCACTTATTTTACTTGACAATTATTATTATTATTACTATTTCAACAGTCTTTTAATTAAATTTATATTATGTCCTTATAAAACCGTCAAATAAATCAGGTCTATCTAGTTGAATCTTAAAAAATAACTTAAGAAAAAGATATGTCCAAATTTTTTAAATGTTGTTTTGGCTATGATATCGAGCCAAGACCAAGGGATTTTTAAGCTTATTAGATATACTTCTTTCTAAGGTAAAAGTATTAAATGTGAAATATTCCAGAGTTTCTAATATGTATGCGGTAAGCAAGTGATGGAGATCACTATGTTGAACGTGAAGAGCACATGTTAAATTACTTAATGTGTGCTTGAATTGTTGTTTTAGAGACACCAAACATTCCTTAGAACTTTTCAAAGTATAAAAAACATCAACATTGACATATTAATAAATTGTAGGTTACATTTAAGTGAACTGTTATCCAAACACATCCTTGATGAACTATTATAAGTTTAAGATGGCTCTTCAACTAATGAGCCTATTAAAAAAAGGCATTAAAGTCTACTCTTGACTATATTCTATCAGATCCTGTAAAAAAAAAAAAAAAAAACTATATTCTATTAGATTAGACTTAAATGATATAAACTTGAAACTACTTAGATTTTTAATTGATAATTGATGTGAGACTACTTAGTACCATCCACACGTGAATCGACATTTAGAACATAAAATTTGTAAGATTGAATAGTCCCTTGACATCATGTTAATTAGATTTAACTTAACAACTAAAACTAATATGGGGAATTATTGTTCAGAGTCTTGGAAAAAAAAATATTTTGGAGATATTTGAAGTTAATCTGTAATCTGTAGTATTTTAACATTAATTTTTGTTTAAAAAAAAAAAAAAAGCAAATGACTTGCTGAATCCACTGAGGGTACTACTCATGACATCAATTTTATAGCCATCATCACATTTCTTTATATTAAGCAGACCTTACCTAAATAATAGTACAAATGTACAATTAACAAATTACGACTATATGTGGATATTACTTTTTATTTTCTTTTATACGCCTGTATCCTTTAATTAAACATATTCGACGAGTCTCCATCAGTGTCACTGTTCTGCGGTGATACTCTCCACTCCAGTTACCCTATTTGAGTTGATAAAAACAACAAAATAAAAATCATGAGTATTAATTTTTTTTATATAAAATAAAAGATAAAAAGTATAATAATTTTGAAAATTGCTTTCTTTTCTTATTAAAAAAAAGTAGTTAAGTTTTTTTTCTCCTTATTTTACTCTTTAATTTAATTAAAAAAACTACTATGGTCTGCATTTTATTTTCCTTTTTTGCAATCTGGCATAAGACACTAAAAAACCCAAAGACACCAAAATGATTCCCGTAATTCAAATTACGTGCTGTGCTACTGCCCCTCGCATCTCATGGGTCGATTCTCTGATTTTTCTCCATGCTTGCGTTGATTTTGACAACCCTTTAACTCATCCGTGACCACTGACAACCCCCATTAACTTGCATAAAATTTAAACTACCACTATAAAAGTTATGACATTTCTGACACACTCGCACCCCACACCCTCATCTTCCTCCATCCATCTCCATTCTCATAAATCATTTCACTCACAAACACCAATATCTCTTCAACCCTTGCCCCCCCACCCCCATTTCCACCTTCGTTTTCCCAACCCTTTTGTCACCAACCCGACATAACACAACACAACACAACACAATAAAATAACAAACAAAAAAACGCACCACTAACCCTACACATTTGAAAAATGAAAATTTGTGTATTCTTCTTGTGTTTTTATTTACAAGCAAAAATGATTTTACAAAAAATGATTTAGTTCCCGTGACACCTGTACTTGCATGATTTTTTTACCTCCACAGATATTTTTCAGTCCAAGCCGCAAAACCAACGAATCAATTCTTGCCATGTCATCATCACCACAAACCATGTCACCATTAAATACTTGAAGAAAGTCTTGAACCTAATCTGCTGCTACTTTGGACCCCAACTTGAGCCATTAAATTCCATCTCTGAAGAAATTCCAGCTGTCATCCAGTAAATATTAATATTATCATCACTATTTCTTTATTCTCCATGCAGCGTGTGTTTTTGAAATGTCATCTTCACTACCACAGTACCACGGGTGAGTGAATAAGTAAACACAACTTGTCGCCGAGTTTAACTTTAAACCCTCTTACGTGTCAAAATCCAATTGGCATCAAACCCTCGAGCTTCTGAAGGATCTATCAAGCTTTTCACTCAAAGCCCTCAGGACCTGCCACGTGGCATCCCCTACCTGGACCTGGCTGTTGAAAAGTAGGGCCCTCCTCGTTGCTGGGTCCCACAGGTTCCTTTGAATTGTGCTCAGGTTCGTCGCCGCCACGCGCTCGAGTATCTCAGCCAGCCTCCCCACGTCTTTCTCCGCCACCGTTACCGATATCTCAGACCACTTCACGGCGGAGACAAACGGCAACCGAATACCGTCCGCTATGACAACTGGCACGCAACCCAAGGCAACGGACTCGACCAGCCTCGGACTCCATGGGGCCCACCCCAGAGGACATAAACAAAACACCGAACGTGCAATCTCTGACTGGTAACCGGCAAACCTATGCCTCTGCAGGTAAAACCTCCGGTCACCGTTGAACTTCCTCCATATCACCGTACGCACTTTCCTGCAAAGGTTTAAACAGAAAATTCGTTAACAAAAACAAAAATACAAGTAACTAAAGAATATTTTTTCTTCTTCATAAATATGACAAATTTGCTATAAATCATATTTTTATGAATTCAAATAATGATTTTTTATTGATAATGTAAAAAAATTTATAATTACAGTAGATTAAAATTAAAGAATAAAACTTAGATATAATTATATAATTAAAATTTCATCTTTTGATGTATCTCATCAATAATATTCAGCTTTTATCCCTAAAGAAACATTGTTAAAAATTGAAATAAAATTATAATTTAATTAAAATAATATCAAAATTACCTATCAAACTATAACTAAGTTTTGACTATTTTGTACAAAATTAAATTAAATTTTGACTATTTTTGTAAGTTTTGACTATTTTTGTAATGGAGATAATTATCAAACTATATGTTAATGTAAGTTTTGACTATTTTTGTACAGTATAAAGTTAAATTAAATTCATAGTTAATTACTCATTTAATTGAGATGAAATGGAGGTAACTATTACTTGCTGTAAAATCGTCCACTGACGTTCTTGGGATGGACTTCCATTTTCCCTCGGAAGAAAGCCCAAATATCTCGCCGTCCGTCCACCGGAAAATTCTCCATCGTGTCCCTTACACTTTCCGGCGAAACGTACGGCGGAATCACCACGTGCTCGACCTTCTGGCATGGGTGATCGTACACAACGCCAAACGTCTGCAACACGATCGAGTTCCTCACAATCTCTGGCACGCCATCAGCCATTGCCACGTCCTCCTTCACAAAAAAAAAAACAAAAATAATTCAGCGAATAGTAATCGAATGAACCTACGGAAACAACGAACGACAGAACACGTTCAACGCACGCACCAGGGTGTGGAAACACGAGCCGAAATCGTGCGACGCGACGAAGACGTGGTCGGAGCCTCTGCTTCGGTTCCAGAAGGGGTACTCCGAGGAGATGAGGTTTACCGCGGACGCGATGAGGGAGCGCGCGTGGCCAATCGCGGGGAAGCCGTTCACGGTGCTGAAGTTGCAAGACACGTAAACGGGGACGAAGAAAAAATCAGCGTCGTATGGGTCAAATGTGCGAACCTCGCTGGTCAACAAAGCCCTGTGAATTGCAACCTCCGACGCAAACAAATGTTTGCTGCACCTCTCTTTCGTCAACCAATCCGTGTTGTACTTCGGAGGAAGGTCGTAGACAAACACCTTCAAGTTCTTCAAAGACTCTAACAGTAACCAAAAAATAAAAAACAAAATCATCAATAAAAATATAAAATATCACGGAATGCATGTATCAACTGGCATTCCTCTCGAGTTTCAGTTTTGTGATTATGCAGTCTTGTTATATATTGGAATGTTTTAAGGACTATGCCCCGAACATGATTGTTTTCATTGAGAAAATTAAATACTAAAAGTGTTTTAATGACTTTAATCGAACAAGATTGTCTTCAAGTAGAAAATCTGTCTTTTTTTAGTAAGGGAAAAAAATAGGAAATTTAAAATAACGATGAAATAAAATGAGATTGAATATAGGTACCTAGAGAGTTAAGAGCTTGTTGAGGAGGTGTGGTGTGGTTTGATTCGATGAGTGCTCTGGAGACGTGAGATGGTTGTTTGGTGTGGTGGCTGTTGTTGTTGTTGCTGATGAGGTAGGAAGTGAAGAAATAGAGAGAAAGAGAAAGCCAGAGGACCCATTTGTAGTATCTGTAGAAGCAGTTTTTTTCTTGCTGGTGATGGTGATGATGAGGTCTGCCATGTTTGTGAAGGAGTTTCATCTTAACGTAGTAGCCCCTGCTATTTGGGGGTCTTTTCTGCTGAGCCATTTCATTTAAATTCAGAGGAAGAAAACAACAACCTAGATCAAAGGTGGTTGGGAGGGTGATGTCAGTTATTCTGGTTTGAGAAGAAGTGGAGACGAAGAAACAGTGACTGGAGGAGAAAGGGGGGAGTTTTGTTAGCACTTCGTTTTTGCCTCAAGAGTAAACAAACAATGGAGGTTTCTCTAAGTTTTTTTTTTTTTTATTTGGAAAAAGAAATTGGGATTTTTGATTAAAAACAATTAAATTATATATTTTTATTAAAAATAATCTTATTTGAATCAGATGAAATTATTATTCATCGTAAAGTTTTTTTTAAAAAAAATATTTAATATAATTATATATTACAAATTCAAATTAAAAAACTATAATTAAGTTAAAATAATTTCAGTTGAGGCGATGCACGTGTTTGCTTTTGGACTTTTTATACTTTGATTAAATTATTGCGTTCAAGGGAAAAACGTTATGGGCTTTGTTATTTTCTTAGAGAGGGTAGTGGTGCATTCCAAATTTCGATTATTCCCTAATTATTGAGGTGGAACAAATTAACAAAGAAAAACAGAAAGTGTGTGTGTGTGAGACAGAGATTGTTTGTAAGATCACATGGTGAAAGGCTGAAAGGTAGAAATGGATCAGAAATGAGGTTGGCCACGGACTCGGTTATTAGTCAGCTTTTTGGTTCTCCTTGGCTCTTTCTCAGTACTTTTCAACTTTGTTGTCTGGAATCACCTACTAAACATATTGAAAATTAAGATTAAAATAATCCCATTAAAATTGAAAACATTAAGAAATTTATAATGTAAAAATAATAACAAAATTGAATGTGTGGATTCAAATTTTGAACTTAGTCGCATTCAAATTAAATTAAATTTTCAAACAATAATTTTTTTATTCTGTGAATCAATTAAAAATTATTATTTTTATAACTTTTAAAATAATCATTGTGAAAGTCATCTTTATTTTTTAATATTTTTAAAAATAATAATTAGAAATAATCTTTTAACACAATATAGTTTTATATCATAAATATAATATAATATAATATAATTTATGTGTTTAATAAAAAAAATTATTATAAATTTGAATTATAATATTTAATACAATTTATATTTTCAAACATATTTATTTATTAAAATATTTAATCATAAAATAAATATTTAGTAAAAATAAAATTCATTCACAGAAATTAAATGAGATGTTGCTTAAAAATCTTAAGTGAGTTTCACTGACATCAATAACATATTGATTTCTTTCTTGGGTTTAAATTCATATATTCATTTAAATGTAGATTTAATTTATTATTTATATTTAATGTTTTTTACATTTTGATAAATTTATGTAAATAAAAATCATTAAAAGATAAAAATAAATCAAATTCAAATCAACGTCGATTTAACAAGTTAAGACTTGCGTTTTAAAATTTAAATTAATAAACTTTTTTCTAGTTAAAGGTGGTTTAATACTATCTAGTGTCTAGCTACAATAATATTACTTCCCATTTGATGTGCGCACTGTTGGATTGAGCTGGTGAGAGAGCTTCTAGGTACAACCAATTTTTGTGGCTTTACAAAGAAGATAAGGTTGTCTTAAACATGTTTTACAATCAATATAAATATCATATTAAGTAATAACATCAAGATCAAAGTGACAATCTCTGTCTGGCGATCATTCTTGAAAGTGCATATACAGCCATTGAGGTAATGTCCAAGCGATTCAACAGTGAATGATATTTTATGCAAATGCAATGCTATGCAATTATTGAAGACAAATGCAAATATCAGCAAGGTTTTTTAAAATAATAACATTAAGTTTTAATTTTTGCCCTAAATCCTCCATTTTATTATTGAAAATATAAAAGAAAGAAATAAAATATTGTATAGATATTATAAAAATTAATTTTTAATTTTTAAGTAATTAAAATAATTAATATATTGTATTTTATTACATGTTTGGCAAAGATTAAATTTAAACAATAAGTGCTTATTTTTAAAAAAATCTCAAGTAAATTAATAAAATAAACTATTTTTTTAACACAAGTTAAGTCAAACATATGGTTTCTTAACTCATACTTTTTAAAATATTTGTTAATAGGATCCTTAATATTATTACATTTGGGATTGGAATTTGGATAATGAGTTTAAGGTTGCCAAGACATCTAAGATTAGTTGTAACCATGTGCGTTCCATGCAAAAATAAATAAATAAAACAAAATTGAGAACTGGAGATGTTGTGGACCTCGCATGTCCCTTGCAAAGGCTTTGAAGAAAAAGAAACTTTTTTGGTATTTATATGAAACTAAGGAGAGAAAAATAACGAAAATATTAATATATTTTTTTCCAGCAAAATATTGACATCTTATTGGAAATTCCTAACAAATATAAAGCGAATTGAATGACCATCGTCTCAAGCTCCATCCCAATCCAATCGTAATTCACCTACTACAATGGTTGCCACGATCCACTCATAAAATTAGATCTTACCTAAATATTCCCCCCTCAATAATTAATAATAAAACTTAATTAGGTATAACTTTTAATTTCCTAAATTCCCCCCCTCAATATAAGGTATTACCATATTTCTATTAGGTATAATTTTTAATTTCCAGGTATACAAACAGAAATAGATGGTAATATTAAATAATTAAAAAATTTGTTTGATTGTTTTTTACGAGGAACATGTCACTCTTCTCTTGTTTTGATTATCTATTTCTATCTTCTTCCTTCTTCTTTTTTCCTAAGAAGTCGCTTCAAATAATCAAACTGTATATGAATTTATCTCAAATCCTTAAGGAAGGGATCAAAATTTGCTTGAGCAAACTATTGTTAAGCCCTAGATGCTTTCAATGGTTTTACAATTTTATTACAACATATCTTAATTTTTGTTTATTTTAGTCATTATAAAATTTTATTTAATAGATTGAAAATATTTTATTTGTTCCTATTTGCAAATTTGTACGTATAGCACACATTCCAGTGGTGAGTTAGACCTCTATCAGCCATATAAACATTTAATAGATAGAACCAAACAACAAAATAATATAATAAGAACAATAATAAAAATGAAAATATAAAAAATGATAATAAAAAATAAAAGGTCCTTAAATAATAAGAATTAAAAAAATTAATTAAGCCTAACGAAAAAAAAAGGTCAGTCGTCAATAATTAATACTTTTGAAATAGCTGAGAGGAATTGCTTTTCCAATAACCCCAATTCTGAAATTTAAAAAAAAAAAAACTATTATTTACATTGAAGCCACTTATCACTATTATCATTTCGTGTTGCATCAAATCAAATCATGTCATTATTTTACGTGCTTATATTTATTAATGGTTAATACAGACTACACTTAATTAAACAAAAATTCGACTTATTCAACAAAAATTATTTTGTTCATTATATTAAGAGTGTCTTTATCTTGAAAGTTCTTTCAATGAGATTAAGAAAAACAAATTTTAATGGTATAATTATATGAGAAAGTAGCCTATCTACTTAGAATATTTCTATCAATTAGTTATTTCAAAATACCCGTTACTTAGTTTTTTTTTTACTATTAGAGAAAATCTATATATCATTTAAATTTATAATTATTATCTATTATTAACGAAGTTTAATTTTTTTCATAATGTGTTAATACATAATATGTACGTATTATTTAGCACATATTTAGTAGATGTAAACATCTTAGGCTATCACGTGACTACTGAAAAGGAATTATTTAACATTTATTTTTTTCTTATATATTAAGAATAATACTTTCCCTAGCCAGAGGCTGGCCACACACCTAGGCGATGAATTGATGATATGATAGCTAGGATGATATACTTGTTTGAGAAAAGAGGAAAAGGGCAAGTATATATGGGACATGACATTTCTATAATTAAGAAGTCTCGTACACGGCAAGGCAATAATTTTCTCTTATAGCAACACATATATACAAACTAGGAAAAGAAACTCATAAACAGTGAAAGTATTAAAAAGTTATATAAATTAAATGGTTTAGACTTTAGATGGCTTTAACTGATCAAAGAAGCAGCATTAGTTGACGTAAGAGTAAGAGAACACAAATTTATTCACCGGCCAAGATGGTATATGTGAATGTGATTTAAAGGTAGTATTAAATAATAAGCTATTATTTGGTTGTATCTTGGGGTCAAAGGCAATAGGATTGGTACGCGTCACCTAAAATGAAATCCAAAGAGAAACATTCTGTGTGGAATTTGATACCATTGGAGGAATTTTCTGGTAGGAGTTTTGGTCAGATAAAGCATTCAAAATATATTTGGATTACTTGTTTAAGCAGCCACACCCAAAGCCAGTCACAAACGAGTAAAAAACTAAAAATGCGTCTAGCCTACGTTGTAATAATTATTTCTTAATAATCAATTGATGATGACATCAAAGATTGTGGCTTCAACTGTCACTAATTGCCAAATATTAATGGCTATAAATTGATGGTATGTATTCAACAATAATAGAAGACATTGCAGCCATCCGTGAAAATATAAATATAATTAAGCTTAAATATTTTTTCTTCAAAATTTGATGAAGTTTATTTTTTATCCTTTAATTTTTTAAAAAAAAATAGTCTCTGTAATTTGAAAAATAGTCCACTTTTAGTTCTTAATTTTTGATCATTTTAGTCAGGCCTTAATAACTATCAAAAGTGGGTTATTTAAAGATTATGGAACTAAATATTATTTTTAAATTTAAGATATTAAAAGTAAACTTGATTCAAATTTGAGGAAAAAATATATTTAAACCTATAGTTAAACTTCAAATAAATGTGGTTGGCTTTGTTTCTTTCATTTCTCTTTTTGATCCTTTTTATTGTTTAGGATCTTGACTCATGAGTTTTTTCACTTTCCTTTCTTTGTCTTGTCTGCTTTTTCAAGCCAAGTCCTTTTCCCTCCCTGATTAAGGAAACTAGCAACGAGCAATATTACACATAAAATCTAAGCCAAATTAAAGTATTTTTCATGGGCAAGGATATCTATAGAACCACTCAAGGTTTTATTGACTCACTGAAGAATTGTCAATTCTTCTATGACATGATTATAAAAGATAAATACCAAAGACTAAAGGTCCTTGTCTTTGGGCGATTTTGTTTCAACTATCAAAGATATATTATTTTGAAAACGTATCTAAATTATTCTTCTCTATTTGATGACATTAGAACTGTAAAATGAATTAAATTATTTATACAATATTTTTATACACTACTACAAAAAGATATTTAACGTCTGTTATTATATGAAATCGTAGACACTTTTTTAACTATTGTTGTAGCTAATATCAGCAAAAGTCAATACTTTCGACGACGGTCAATAACCTGTCATTGTACATTACATTTTCAAAGATGGTTCTTCATAGATCGTCTTTGTATCTGTAAATCTTTTTTTATTTTCATAATATTTTAAGATGATTTTTTTAGATAACCGTCTTAGAAACATAATTTTCAAAGATAATTATTTGGTAAAAATCGTCTTAAAATATTAATTGTTTTAAACTAAATATTACATTACTTTCTAAGATGGTTATTTTGTAAAAACCATCGTAAAATAGTAACTTTAAAGACGGTTATTAGTAAGGATCATCTTAGAATATTTATTATTTAATAAATTTAATTATATATTGATATTTAAGACAATTATTTAGTAAAAATCTTCGTTGTTTAAACATTTTAAGACGATTATTTCTTAAAAATCGTTTTAAAAATTTAACATTCAAAGATGGTTTCTAGGTTATAACCGTCTTTGAAATTCGTTTTTTGCTTCTTTTTTTGTATTATCTTCTAAGACGGTTATTCATAATAATCGTCTTAGAAACATCAGATTAAATTTTTTTTAAAATTAAAATTGTTATAAATAACTAAAAGTGAGAATTTATACATTATAAACGTTGCACATTTTATTTTGAATATTGATATATATGGATGAATATGTATTTTCAACAATCATTAAGCAAATATTTACAATTCCAAGCTACCACCATCAAATATCCCCAAATCTACATTATTAAGTCCCAATTGTGAGCTAATAAGGCCATATAGTGTCCAAGAAATATGATTCAGGACAATTGACAGTGTCTCCATCACACATGAATTTATTGCATAACATTCATTTAACATATATGTTAACATAAGTTTTCAGACACTAAAAGAAAGACTACTATTGAAAGAGTATTGTCTGTGTAATTTACCTTGTTCCCTCTGAAGTGAATGACCACACAGTGTATCTTGAAAACATTCTTCAATTTGACAACCAACCTCCACGCCTCCATATTTAGTGCATCCTATACTCACCAACAGCTATAACTTAACACACATTTTCAATCAACGACATACACAATTAAGAGACATTGTGCAACTTAAGGATACAAGTTTGAGTGCAGATAGGTTCAATATAGAGGGATTAATTTTCGTACAAGAACATATCTTAATGGCTACATTAGTGTGAACACTTAAACAAACCTGAAATAGTTATTTGAGTATTTTTACTGACTTATTGCATATAAGGATTACAATAATGTGAACAACTGACCATTATGCCAAAAACATCCATTTATCCAGCATTTTCATCAAATAAGTAGACAAAGAATGATTTATGAACAATATTTCATTTAGCCGAATGGTGTTTATACATAGTGTATATGATCAAAAGTGACTTTTGTAAACCAACCAGTTATTCCCTAGAGACAATACAAGCATAATAAAAACCAATAAATACAAAATAATACCTGTAAATTACCTTCAAGGATATCAACTCTCAAAACAATTGTCACCTTGTTCCCTGAAAATGCATTTTCAGTAACATACTCAGAACATGTGGCAAGACTGCCTCATCAGTTATTCTCTTTGTTTCTCCTCCTTTTTATGTTTAGTCCAATTATGTTTTTTCTTAAAACAATTATACAGAAACCCCAAAAGTAACAAAAATCATTTATGTTGACGATACACAAAGTCCAGTCCTATTATTCAGATAAGCAAAGTCTAGAAATATCAATTAGAAACCAGACTACCTCAATTTTACATTATGTGGTGAATATCACAAACAAAATATTTCATATATGCATGTCTATTCATAGTGGTAGGATCATGTCTAGACCAGAACATGTCAAGGAGTCTCATAGCTGCAATTTTTTGGATCATTTTGATCCTTACAACCTCTAACTGGTTTGTGGTCCCTGTACACACATCTTCATAGGTTGGATTATGCACATGCCCATATGGGTGTAGCCAACCTCTGTCTTGGTCACCCCAGGCACCCTCTAGAAGGCCAACTCAACACCCTATGACAGAAAATCTAGAAAGTGAGGGCAAGAACTTGGTTTTGGCAGGACTGGAGATGGAAGAGGAAGCAAACACTAAAAGGGAATTGGACGTGGTGGTGTAGATGTTGCTAATTGCTGCTAAGCATTTGATTAACATGAGAGTCCTTTTCTAGAAGAAATAATCAACTTCAAAATGCTCTTGTGTATATGAAAAAAAAAAAACGAAAGAAGCCACCAAATCAAGATGTTAATGCATCTGAAGTTACAAATTTGAACAGATAATCGGAAGTTTTAAAAAATAATTTTGAAGCACTCATCCATATGCCGCTTAAACCTTGGAATAATGGGAAGATACCAACACACCTTTGTTGGACACTCGTTCTTTGTGGTTGCACCAATGCTTGTATACTCGTCCTTCATTTTGTACTGTGATACCCCACATGTAGGGCAATTGCACAGGTGGAAAAATCATTCTTGTACAATATTCAATCGTTAGGACATACATGAATTTTTTCATATTCCAGACCCACAGGACATAATATCTTCTTGGCCTTGTAGTGATTTTTCGGGAGAACGTTATCCTCAGGAAGCATCTTCTTCAATAATACAAGCAACGCAGTGAAGCTTTTGTCACTCCACCCAAATCTTGTCTCTAAGTTGACCAGACCCAACATCGCTGACATCCATGTGAATTATTTGCACCCCGCATACAATGGCTTCTCTGCATCACTTCGCAGTTGGTCATAATAAGGCGCATGTTCTTCCACTACAAAAAACAAAAGTGTTTTTCCGACGGAAAAAATTCGTCGCTAAATACAAAAATCCGTCGGTAGGTAAAATGGTCGTAGGAAATTTAACCGACAGATTTTTGCCATCCGTCCGAAATTTTCCTACAGATATATCCGTCGGAAATACATGTATAAAAATTAGCGATGGATTTTTTCGTCAAAAATACTTTTATAAAAATTAGTGACGGATTTTTCCGTTGAAAATCGTTAAGCATTAGAAATTAGAATGACTAAAATGAATTACCCAAAAATAAACAAATGCATTAGAAATTTGAATACAACCCAAATTTCTTGTAGTGTTAATCAACTAACTTAATGCCTCAATGAATATATTCAATGATTGAAAGCAAAAAATCATCTTCACTAGGTGCACATAATAAGAAACATACACTTCCAACTATTTGCCTTCTCATTTCCCATTGCTATATAGGACCAAAAATAGAAATTCAAATATAATGAGAAGACCATATATTCGATGCATAATAATAGATTTTAAAATAACCACACATGGTCATGACCATTTAGATTCCCTTACATTGAATGAATGCAATATGCTCTAAGAGCCAGGTGTCCAAAGTTGTAGAGTGAACCTCAAGATAAGGTACCAAGGAAACATATAAATAAATAATACTTGAACTAGCAAGTTGAAATTTAGAATCAGCCTTTAGTTAATATCAATATTTATAGACTAAGGAGTAAAAAGCCAATTGTCAGGACCTAGGACTAGGATCCATGTTTCAGGTGTTCCTATATGAAATGGTCATGAGCATAGGCCCTTACTATTTCATTCTTGAACCTGTGACAATAAGTCATGAGCACAACTTTTACCAATGTGGCTGTGACCATAATCCCAATCACCCACTTTTCTTTCACTGGATCCCTCTCTGGTTGAGCTTGTATCAATAAATGAAGCAGAGATTAGTACATGTCAACATGGAGAATCTATCCATTAATGGTAGTTAATTAGATTTGCTAAGCATCTTTTTTTTGGGGGGGGGGGTATAATATGCTTTACAAAATTCTAACTTGCTAAGTCAATTGGTTTGTGAATTTATGCAGTTAGTGAATAAGAATTGTTAATTAGCTGTGTACATCACAACATCCTGAAATAAAAACCAATCATCCTCAAGTTCAGAAAAAGAAAAAAAATAAACACAGTGAAACTACAATTGGAGTAAACACTAACATGCAATCAAATAATCATCACCAATAAATAATTAAATTAAAATGAACTTTACTTAGAATTCTAACAGGAACTTTGCTAAGAAATATATCCAAACGTATTCAAAAAGCAAGATTGATAATGTTTTGAAATGATATTCCTGTACTCAGAGACACAAAAATCATGTACTCAGAGTCTCACACTCTCCTTGTCAACTCTGAATCTTCAAATCCTCATACAAAACACCAACAAATAAAGAAGCATAAAAAACTGCTACTTGTCCGAACTCCCTATTTTGTCGGAATAGATGAAAGAAAACGGATTAAAGAAACATTCCGAGAACAGCTATATTGAGAGATGGTATCTCTTCGGAATGGATTAACGAAAACGGTGAAATACCTGGTGAGCGATGATGGCATAAGCGTTGATCGGAATTAGGGGTTGGGGTGGCGGAGTGAGAAATTCTGATTTAAGGAATTTGGGCACAAAGGATTTGCCGATTTGGAAAATTTTAGTCTCCCACTTATACATTTCCGACTGGCTATTTTTCCGTGGAAAATAGTCCGTGGGAAATAACCATTTTTTTTTTGTAGTGAATGATTGTAAGTCGTTGCTAAAAATAAATTTAAATTTATTAGAATGATTAAAGTTGAACACTACATTTGTTAATTTGGTCATAAGGACAAAATTTAAGTACAGTGCACTATAAGTATTTTCAACACAGTTTTTTAAGTTAAAATAGCATTTTATCTTAGTATAATCCATACTATATGCACCAACAAAGAAAAAGTAATCCATACTAGTAGTCTTTATTGTGAGTTATCAAGAATCAAGATGAAACTCAACTCCCTAATAAAGAAATTGGCTATAAGTTATTGGTACGAAGAAATTGTTGATTACATGTTGTTAACATTTGTAAGTATGCATAAAGCTTTGGTTAAATAGGTTGTTTGTAGGATTTGTTTAAACTTATTTGTTGAAATAAGTGTTTATTTAATAAATAAATAAATTTTTATTTTTAATGTGTTTATGCTTAAAAAATAGTTTTATATTTATTTTAATAAACAAAATTTATTTATTTCGTAAAAAAATATTTATATAAAAACAATTATTTTAAAGTTGTTTTTTAATTTAAATAAATTCACCCATAATTTTAAAACAAGTTTATCTTTTAAACGATGACACATGAATGTTCTTTTTAATTATATTTAAATTTCATTAAATGTGTGTTACAAAATTTTAAATAGATATCAGAATTCACATTTTAAAACCAATAAGCTCCTAACTATATAAAAATAGCACAGTTATATTGTGCCTACTCTTGTTTCTGCTGTAATTAAATATTTATTATTTATTATCTGGAGTATTTTACTTAGCAAGAATATTAGAGAGTTATGATAACTTATAAGTGAAAATAATAGGAATACTTCACAACAACCAAGAGGGGGGTGAATTGGTTGAAACTTGGTATTTTAAAATCAAATTCAAATCAGAGTTTCAAGATCTTTATCACTTTTAAAACCAAGAAACCCTTTACTTAATCAAATAGCTCAGTCCAAGAATTTAAAAGATCAAAACAGAACTTGTTGAATAATGAATATGATTTGAAGAATTAAAGACAATGAATAAGGTGAGAATAAAGATATAGAAATAAGAACACAAGCAATTTATACCGGTTCACTTCAAATCATTAAGCTACATCTAGTTTATTCTAATTCACATTGAATTAGAGTTCCACTATTATAAAATATTCTTACAAGCTTTTATAAGAACCTCCTTTTTATCAACCTAGATAAAGAACAAAAATCCAAAGCCCTATTAGACTTCTAAGGAGAAAGATCCAGAGAACACTACTCTGATCTTTAACTACTCTGATCTTTAAGCTAGAGAACTCTTCTCTAGTCCAAAGCTTTAAGAATCTAATTACAATAATCAATTACAACACAAATTTGTAAACATAATTACAATCAATGAGTTAAAGAAAGAAACAACTTGATGATCCAGTGAATGACATGCATATGAATGAACAATTCAGGTTGAAAGACAAAAACAATCTCAGAACATCTTCTTCCTTAACCTTTGAAAGAGACTTATTGCTTTAAAGAATCACTCAATAACCCATGAATGTTTTAGTACAAGCAAGAACTCATAGAACCCAGAAAAATCACTTAGAACATGTTTAGAAAGCTTGTGTGTTCTCAGAATACGAATTGATCAAGTTACTAAACAAGCTGAGCCTTGGTTCTATTTATAACAAACTTTTGTGACTGTCAGTATATAATCGATTATTTAACTCATGTAATCGATTAAAGTGTTCAACACAATTTCTGAACATGAGCAACGAGCAAAATAATCGATTATTCTGTCATGTAATCGATTAAGACAGGAAGCTTCAAAATATCAAAATACACTATGTAATTGATTACAATCTTTGGTAATCGATTAAACCAGGAAGCTTTATAAAACAAAATGAACCATGTAATCGATTACGATGTGTGGTAATCGATTAATGCGGCTAATCTTATGTGCATTTACATATAGTGTAATCGATTACTAATTTGGTAATCGATTAAGACAGGAATAAGGCTTTTTCATATAAGCCTGTGTAATCGATTACTATCCCTTGGTAATCGATTCTTCCAGCACTGCTTGAAATCATGTATAGCAATGTAATCGATTACTACCCATTGGCAATCGATTAAAGTGTTCATCAAAGCAGTTTATATGAAAACAAAGGTCAAATAATCGATTATTCCGATAGGTAATCGATTACATTGTTCTTGAAAGCTTTTCCAGAATGAACTAAGAACAAAATAATCGATTATACCTTTAATGTAATCGATTAAAGCAGTACAAAAACCATTTTTCCAAAAACCTTTGATTCAAATTAAAACCTTAGTTAAATGTTAAAAGCTTTGTTTGATTTTCATGAAAAACACCTAATTAAATCAGTGAATGAATGAATGAATGAATGAATGCATGGATCAATTAGATAGCTTTCCTTTTACATAAAATTCCAAGTCTTCAAGCATGTTCAAAGCTCAAAACTAATATTGTATCAAAGACTTCCAATCTTCATGAAGCTCCCTCTGTATTCAACAATAAGTTGGTTGTGCACTGCATCTCGTACATTAACAATAAGTGTGGTTATGCTTTAACAATTTTAGTTTTTGTTTTCCCAAGATGGAGAAATGAATCAACGGAATATCATAGGGAATTAGAACGAAGTTTGATTGATAATGTATGTAGACATACCTTTTGCAGTATTGCCAATTTATGGTTAATACCAGAAGCATCCTCCCCCTTCTGAGATGACTCTGAAACTGCCACACACACACACGATTATATAGTCATTGCAGGAAAGATAACAAAAGAAAAGAAGATTTGTTACTTTATTGGTTGGAAAAATAAATATTGATTTTTACAAGTCTGTTTCATTGAGTGCCAACTCTGTTATCTTGGTGCAGATATATCATAAACCCATTAGCGGTTACTACCTACTCAAATTAAGAAGGATACAGTGTGAACTGTGAAGCACTACCAACCAAATAATAACACAAAACTTGAAGCTAAAGTCATGTTTGATTTTCTTCTCACTTGTTGATTTTAAAAATCGTTTTCTAAAATAATTCCATGATACTCAACAATCAACTTCTCATCCAAAATCTATTCAAACTTTTGAAAATTGTTTCCAAAACAAGTGTTTCCAAAACCAATAAACAGAAACAACTAGAAGATGTTCCCTGATCCTCTTTTGTTTTGTTGTCCTCGACTCCTAGGCTCAACCACTCAAGGGTGTGAATCATCTAGCTTGGTGTGAGTGTATGATTTCTCTGTTTTTCTTGTTTTAAAACAAAAAACAATTTTGAAAATTGAAATTAAACAGACCCTAAATATTTCTTTGAATTCACATTGCAAGGTAGAAAGTGAAAGTTGAAAAGAAAGAACACATACCACTTAAAGTTCCTGTAAACATTTGTGTCCTATCTACCTCCTGATCATACCTCAACCTCCACTCTGTAGACTCATCCATTGCCTCCTTGTTAGCAATATCAAACTGTTGCCTGCAAACAGACGAATGAACCAAAAAATATCATCATAGTAGAAGCAGGAACAACAATAGGGCAACAAACTTGCCAAAATAATGTTAAAAAAGTTACAAAACAATAATGGTTTTTTTTTATCCACAAATGTTAATTGTTAGCTTGTTAATTTTTGTTAGCAAGAGAAATCAAACCCACGACCTTTCCCGCCTTTTCTTCTATCGACAAATGTTAATTTCTAGCTTGTTAATTTTTGTTAGCAGGAGGGATGGAACCAATGACCTTTCACTCATTTCCTTCTATGGGCAAATGTTAATTGCTAGCTTGCTAGTTTTTGTTAGCACAGGAACCCAATCCGCAACCTTTCCCTCTTTTCCTTATTTCTTAAGAACCCAATAAAAGTTGTATCTCCTACAGAACAATAATGGTAAGCCTAACTTTGTAAAATATATGATTTTTAATTTATTTTAAGAAAAATTAAGAGTCCCAGAAAAGGTTAAAATAGCAGAAAGGGGTAGATACACCAGCAAGCCTTGAGTTCTTCTTCATCTCTTCCCCGAACTTATCCTTTCCTATGCCACCCATGTAACTTGTTGCACCAGGAACTTGGAGCATCCACTACAAGAAGCAAAAGTAAAGGGTAAATTGCTTTGACCAAAGCTACTATAGATTCAAAGTATTACTAACAAGGTAAATACAAACTTGAGCAACCCTGATTGAATTCTGAGTGGCACCTGCCAGCACAAACAAAAAAATGTAGAAGCTGTCATTATGAAACATGCAGTTCCACTACTGGTTTTATTAAGTTTGCTTATAATATTAAATATTAACAAAATTATCTGAAATACAATACTCCAAATTTAGTGCAGTACCTCCAACAATGTACTCCACATTATATTTCTTAGCCAATTCTTCATACCTAAAATATTGCTCTAATCACATCAAATGAACTCACAAAAAGATGTCTTATTTAACAATTAACCATAAAAATAACCTGTAATTAAAGAGCGGAGAAGAAAGATGTAAAATCTTATCAAAATAGGAGACTAAATATCCCATTCACTATTGCAATGAGTCATTACTTTACAAGCATGCAAAATATACATGCTGACACTAGGTGTCTAGTGAAAGACATACCCAAAACCTAAGAATTCCTTCAATAGTTAAGATATAGCTATTTAGGACTGGTGCAAAGCATAAAAGTGAAAGTGAATATAAAAATAAGGAGAAAACTTGGATACAATTATATAGGTACTTCAATTAGAGTTGCATAAATATTTGACGCGGACCCAAATGAGAGAAAGGAGGGAAAAACAACAAGCCAAGTTCCCAAATTTAATTTCCAGAATTCATAGCAACCAAACAGAGCATCGAGAAATTCCAAGGAGCAAATAGAAAAAAACAGAGGAAGATTATATATGTGTTCATAAAAAAAAAAAAATTGCCGTCGCCTTCGCTCGCAAACTTGTCGCCGATTAGGGTTCATGTCGTGGAGGATCAAAAGGTGTTGGGGATTGAGGAGCAGTTCGCGCAGATGGGGGTTGGTGTAGGGGCAGAAGCAGCAGCAGGATAAGGGTTTTGTTATGCTCTCTTCTCCGCCTCTGCCTCCGCCGCCGGTTATCGCGACCCTCACCGTCGTGGGTGTGCCGATTGGGATCTCCACAGTTGTTGCTGGGGAGACGAGGCCCTCCTTTGCTTCATGCTTCACCTCTCCAAACGCTCCACTGTGTGCAAGTGCAACCCATCATTGCCGTCACCACCCTGCAACGAAGACGCGTCTCTAAAGTTCCTCAGAAACCTTTTGATGGCGTCATTTACATCTTCCACACTTATGTTGGTGCCCTACACGAAGGTGGACCTCACATCGTCCATGTCGAAGCTGTCACTGCCGTCTGAAGAGGCCGACACGTCTTCAGTGGTGGAGGTTGGGGAAGGGAGGGTCCCGAAGGTGTCTGAGAAAAGCAAAGAATAAAACGAAGAGGGAAAGGAAGAGCACGAGAAAATGAGGAAGGAGGTTTTGCAAGGTTCCCTATTTGGAAGCTAAAGGGATTAGTGCGCTTTACCTTTTATTGCATCAATTGCTGACGACATATTTTCCTTTGGAGATATTCCATGGGAAATAAGTGTTTTTCTTGTAGTGTTCATGAAAACCCTTTTGCCCAATATCACGTATCATTTCTTCTATTTGACATCCGAATACATCATCAACAGATGTTGTTTGAGACATCGTCGACATGTCTAACATTTCACCATGCCAAATCCATTTAGTATAATTTTGGATGATGTTGTCTCATACTCATCGATAATTCGTGATGCTTTCATCCAACTGCGATCCATGGTTATTCTGCTGTGTCGCTTAGACGATTATCCCACAATGCATTAAGTATGTCACCTAATTCATTAAAGGTGTGACCCTATCCCACTAAAGAAGACCATTTTTTAGACACAAATCATGTGTGTAGGTTAAGTATGTGTTCCATAATTTGACAAAATTTTGGCAGCATTTTGCTACCATCTCGAAGTGCACTGTTGAAAAGCAGTGAAATGAATTCACCACAATCAATAATGCACCTAGAGATAAAAGCGATATGCACTAATCCAAAATTCGTCAAATTTACCAACACATAATAAACCTCTACACATGAATTATGTAAAAAAATTGAATCTTCCCAAACTGTCCAAACGGACAATTCAAAATTGAAGACAACGATTAATCCAAACTATCCATATAAATCATTAAATTCAATCTCAAACGGGAAACTACGGTTCACTAAGCATGCATAACAATTTCAAATAAACCAACAAATTTGCCAAACATAAACATGTAAGAAGCATAAAAATGTGAAATTTGGTAAATACCTTTTACAATGGCCACAAACAACTCCAACATGTGTGCTGATGACAATGGAATTGGAGTGACAAAAGAATCGTCTATGTTAAGTAGTTTTCCTAATTCAACTGTTATGCTCCCAAGTAACAGGGTCCGAAATAAAGACCTACAAACAAAGACGACTGATTCACCTTATTGCCACATCAATGGAGATAACAGTTAAATACGACGTTCAATATGGTTGTCCATTGACAGCAAATCTCTGTCCATACACATGAATTATAGATGCGCATAATGGATAAAAATGGATTTCCTTTCATTAGTGGAAGCCAATGCAATTGTCAACAATATGGTTTCCAAAGAGAGAGACCAACATAGATTAAAATGACAACTGCAACATAAATGTACCAAAAAACATGAACCCTAAAATATCGATCTCTCTCTCATGGGTTTATGCAAATTGGTTCACATCTCCACAGACCACCATCAAATAATAGTTTTCATACAATGCTGAAGATTTTCAAAGCAAAACAAGGTCACGAACAAAGCAAACAATCATTTCAATTTTTAGAAAGGCATAACTAGTAGTTAGGAATGAGGGCAGTTGAGATTTGACTTTTGGACATGGTTGGTCTCATGATAGCAGTGGTGCCACCATAATAGTAGAGTACACCAACAGGTGGATATTTTTATGGTCAACATCAAACTGTCCATTTTATTACACAAAGGCCAGCTTTTATAATACTAGATTAAGTAGGGACAATGTGTTCCCATCTTAAATAAGCCACATTGATTATTTATCATGAAGCATCCAATTTGCTTATTCAAAACTTGATTTCTATAGGAAAAAATCCTAGTTTCAAATTCATATACCTAATAGTCTATTAATCGTATGTCAACCGACAAGTTATTGCAGTAAACCAAGGCATGAACCAATAGAAAAACTCCTAACTTTTTAAAAATGACAAAAGCATTGATTTCTTTAAGGAACTTATAAGTTAAAAGCTTCCCATTGGTATTGCATGCAGATAAAGAAGGAGTTCAAGGAAATAAAGTGAAAAGTAATAATGATTTGGAGGTCATTCATTTCCTAGGTTTTCCTTTTTCTATGTGTGTTTTCCAAAGGCCAAACTGTGTGGAAGGTTCTCACTATCTTCTCTAATATAACCACTATTTGCTTTCATATGTCACTACAAAACTATGACAAGCTAGGAAACAATTTTGAAGGCCAAATATCTCATCTCATCTAATGTAATTAATCTATTTACATAAAAATAAAGCAAATAGAAACAAATGTATATGCAAAGTCAAAATCATTTGTAAGTCTGCATGTGTGTGTATTATATGAGAAATTTTTAACTGAACCATGGTCATTATGATCTCAATTAATCTTCACATAACATAGTCAAATGATATTAATTTTTACTTGTAAATCGAAAAACTTGACTATGAGGTATAGATTGGTTGGAAACATATATATATATATATATATATATATATATATATATGGTTTTGATTATGCGTAATATGAGTTCTAGAAGTTCATCAAATGCAACAGTGACTGCATCCTGGTTTAGCATAGGCCTGGAACCATGAACTATGGTTGATGGAAAAAAATTATGGGCGATGCAACAACATTGTTAATTTGACTTATTATGTTCTTTATTATAATGCAGATATACCTAAGGTTTTCATTATGTGTAGTATGAGTTCTGCAGAATTCTACACAACCTAGTCATTTGGGAGAAATCTCTACCAAATTAGATTCACATGCTTGTAAGATGTATGTTCTGACTCAAAAGAGCCCTTGATGAACAAGAGAAACCAAGATTCAATTTCGTAACAAGATACTATACTATACTCCACAAAGGTCAGCTTTGACAATGTTTGCATAAATGGAGACAATGTGCTCCCATCTTAAGTAATGGTTTGATTATTTATCGTTAAGCATCCACATACATGAAAACTCAAAACTTGATTTCTAAAGGAAAAAAATCCTAGTTTCAGATCCATATACCTAATAATCCTACACACTTAGTAGCTTCAATGACTTAATTGCTTACCTGAAATATACTTTGAGTTTTGTCCACTACTTTTTTTCACAAAGTCCTCATTTTTACCCCCTGTTAATTAAGCCAATATGAAATCAAATGCATACATAGGAAATACGAGGTTCAGAAACTTCAAATTGCAAACTACACATTATGAGAAATATCACAATATATAGTTGAATGACATACCAATCCAATAGTTGCATGTGATAATATGACCTTTAGATTGAGTTTATCTTCGAATGTTCTTAACGATACCTGTAATAATAACAATGGGAAAATGTCAATTATTACCTCATGGAGTACAAAATAGCTTATAGGCAACATATGCTGGTATTTGAGATATAAAACACAATGATTCGTCTTCTTATGCACATTAGGCAACGCATCAATAGATGATTCAACAAAATGCACATGGTTCGACTTATTTGCATATGCAACATTAACTGTGAGACGATGGATTTCAAACGCGGTGATGCACGCTCGACAAAGTTCACAATGCAGGTCGTTGGCGACGACGACACCTTAGTTGACGAGCAATAGCAGCTAGGTTACGGGTGCAAGGAAGAAAGTGGGTTTTCCCTTCATTAGCCACGTCATTAATGAACTCTCTAAAAACGGCATCGTTACCACATTTCAAAGATGGTTTTTAAATAATCGTCTTTGAACTTCCAACAAATATTATGGTTTTGCCACACACACGATACAACGACGATTCTCCTATAACCGACTTAAAACAGGCGTCATAGAAGCTAATAATTGTAGTAGTGATAATATTATTATCATTCTATCACAGTATTCATTTTATTATGTACCTTTTCTCTTACATTCATTATACAAAAAGAATATAAAATTTTGAAATTTGTTATATAAATATAATTTTTTTGTTATATATATATGATGAAATGGCGAAGTGGATAAATAGAACAGAAGTGTAACACAGTTCAAGTTATGATTGAAAGGGGTCGATGGGGTCCCCCTATATATGCACTTTGGCTGCACACAACTAAATGACTACTCTCATAATACAGTACTGATTGTTGTATTCCCTATGTAGGTAGGGGTGGGTGTCAATCTCAAATTAATTAAAGCCTCAAGGCTGTGATCTAGGGTGAGATAACGCTTTCCACTTTCATTTTTTTTCTTTCTAATTAGGGTATTTCTTAATCAAAACTCAATGAATATTTCGTGAACAGATGAGATATTGAAATTCAATTGTTAATTAACTTCTTTTAATAGATATTTTTTGTATAATTTGACTACATAATTAAGAGATAAAATTATTTGTCATGCCATATTATGTTAATTAAGTAAGTTTAATAACTAATTATGGACAAAGCTTTCTGTTGAGTTTATATTTGAACATCATCACTACAAAAGAGTGGATCCTACAACTTTGCTTTACTTGGGTCCAACTCTAAGCTATTGTCAAGTTTGATGTCAATTTTGGAAGCTTATGGCTTCATCTCTATCTAGAACTCCATCTACCTATCAACGCAACTCTTCAGGGTTTATTACGTTTAACCATCTTGTTATTCAAATTTGGCTTTAATTTAATAACCCCGCAAGCATTTATTTGTGCAGTTTGTTAGGTCAATGCACAGTTTTATACATAAATGTGAACGACACTACCATGAGTATCTGTCTTTCAAATTTAACAATTTGGAAGGCATGGCCAGAGTTGACTATATTCCCTATTGCGCTAAAAAGGAGATTATTTAATTCGCAGTGATGTATATATATTGTTTTATGGTAAAATTCTGGCATGGTTTGTCTATCAAATTAAGAGCATGTGGATACAATTTCCACGCATCACCCACCCAAGTTATGGAAAATCAATCACTTGCAATTATGTTAATTAAGCTGTTTTGAAAAAATTACAAGTTGTAAGACACAACTAAGCTGATAGTAATGCCTTCCTACTTCCCCACCACGCACACACAATTTAGTGATGGAGTTATGACAATTGAAAAGTGAACAAGCATCCTTTGATATGGTTAAAAGTAACTGACTAAGGTGAAAGAGGACAGCAAATTAGAAGAGTTAAATTAATTAAACATTTTAAATACAACTTTTTAAGATAGTTAAATAAAAAAATAACTACTGATAATATAAATGATAATCTAATATTAATATTAACTGATAATAAAAGAAATATTATATATATATATATATATATATATATATATATATATTCCAACAAGAAGAACAACTCATAGACGACGATAAGAAGAGATAAGTAAACCAATAAAGTGTAGAACATATAGTTGATAGATAACTAAATTTTTTAAGTATATTATTAGGGATTTGATTTCTGAGAATGTATATGAAAAATACTTTATTCATCGAGACAATTTTTTCACTAGGAAGCAATTAGTCTATGAGTATTAAAAGAGAAATTATGTTGAGGGATTTTCTTAAGTTAGAAATGTGAAAAGGCAGGGGCATGCATGACCCTACTGCATTGCGCCATTGCGGTCTGAGCTGTGTTAGCACATGCATGGCCGAGTCACTAAACACAGTGAGTGGCGCCCCCTCTGTCATAAAAATATCGAATCTTCCAAATTATTGGAGAGAAAAGTTGAATGAAAATTGCCTTTGGCTACGGGAACATGTTCCCATGTGTGCATGTGACACGCTAAACGGAAGAACCTAGCTGAATTGGAATAAAAATAATGAATTCAAGGATTGGCAATTGGCAAGTATAGTTATTATTATTCATATGTTTTAGATTTGAGGAAGTGGGGACGTTGGATTTGGTTTGAACGGTGAAGGAGTATATTCCCTAACCCTTGCTGTCCTCTGTGAGATTATTCATATGGCTAAATGATCTTTTGTACGAACTTTTTTTTTTTTTTACAACCTTTTATAGGAATAAGGGGATAAAGGATTATAAAGTTGATTTAGTGGTGAAAAAAAAAAGAAGGAAAACTCATGAATTTGAATCTTCCTAATAACAAACTAATAACGAAAGTATGTCTAAAAAAAATAGGAATAAGGGGAGTGTAGAAGGAGAATAAGAAGTTTAAATTGCATTAACAAGTATTAAACTCCTTATATAAAAACTAACAAGTAAATATTCCATCTAAATAAATTAAATTCACGGAGTGAGGTATATATGTTGTCTTGTCTGGCTTCAGCCTTTCATATTTAACAAGTCAGCCCACTTCTTATAGAGTAAGAGAAATAAGGAGAACCTTTTTTGGCCTATTTAATTATTAGGAACCTATGAATTATCATATGAGTTTATTTGGATAATTTTTTTTATAAGTATTTTCAGGAGAGAGAAAAAAAATTTAATGTGTAAAAAAATCTTTTTATGTTAGTTTTTTTAAAAGAATATTTTTAATTTATATATAAATTAATTTTAATTTTTGGAGAAGTTTATTTAAATATTTTCTTTTTATTTTTTATGTTAAAAGTCTTATAAAAACTTTATCCAAATAGACTTATGACTGATTTTAATACTTTTTTTGGGGGGAGGGGGTTAGCAGTTTAAACCTCAAATGCGAAAAATTACATAAAGTCTTTTGAGAAAACAAGGCCCTATAAGGGAACTATTATTGGCAGTCCACGTTTGCTATTGACACTGTCACCTTTTGAATTTGGGAGTAAGAAGACAAAACTGCCCTTAAGGCAATTTCCCAACCACTTCCCCTTCCCCATCCGCCCAACTCCCTTCTTCTTACCCCCACCCTTTCCCCCTTCCAAACTCCCTCCTCCTTGTGCAACCGATCCCTTCTCCCTTCAACTCTCCCTCTCATTTCTCTTCTTTTTTGTGAACTGTTGTGGTAAGTTTTTTTATTATTTTTTTGTTTTTTTACATGACGAAAATATATTTTTGTTGTATTTTGATTTGAGAAACACAATGAAATTGTATTTTCATTATGTATTTTTTTTGTTGTGCATTTCATCCCAAAAATACACAATAGAATCATGATTCTGTTTAGTGGTGGATCTAGGACTCTGGATTAGTGAGGACAATTTATTTAAAAAATAAAAATTGATAATTATCATTATCATTATCATATGGGATAATTGGATTCAAACACGAAGATAAGAGGTACAAAATATAAAGTTTTAAAATAAATATTTACATTTTATTAAAATAAGAGGGTGCATTTACTTACTCTTACATGTGAATTGGTAAGGAGGCTCAAATACATAAAATTATGGGTTTAAAATATAAAATTATGGGATGCAAAATATAATATTTTTTGCATTTTATTCAAATAAGATGGTGTATTTACTTACTCTTACATGTGAACTGGTAAGGAGGTTCAAATGCATAAAATTAGAGGATACAAAATATAATATTTTAGAACAAATACTAGTAATTTTATTGAAATGAGGGGTGCATATACCCACTCTCAATTCCATATAGATCCGCTGGTGATTATGTTGTATAATTTTTTCACTCTCAAATAATACACAACAAACTCATCATTTTATTTTGATTATGTTAAAAGAGCATTAGTGCCAATAGCCACTCCCAACAAATTTTAGGAAATGGCCAGTGTCCAATTATTCTTTTGGGTCAATTCCCTATTGTTGTCCAATACGATAATTGGCAAATTTGACACTGGTAGAAGGGTAAAACAAAGTCTATAGTCTGTACGAACTTAAAAGCCTTACACTTCTTTTTAGCATATATGGTCGGTAAGGTTTAAAATAATAACAATAATAATAATTCGTTATTTTTAAGGTTTTTCTGCGAATTTGATAAAAACAAATAATTGTCTTTCCAAAATAAATTAAACTAAACACATATATACATCATTTTGTACACGAAATGTTTTAACATTGATAAAAAAATACCATGATAATAAAAGTTTTCTGTGTTGTGTAAAAAAAAAAGTTTTTTGTGTAGTTGAAGGAAATAAAAGTATTTTCATGGGATAAAAGATTTCCGGGGATGCTAATTTATGAACAAGTGAGAATGAAACTTTCTCACCTTCGTTGGTAGAAGAAATATTTTTCCTGCGGTAATTGAGTGAATGAAACTTTCTCATGCTAATTGATTGTAAATATATTATCTCTAAGAAGGATATATAAAAGGCAAAAGAATAAAAACCAAATATATTTTTATAATTTTTTCCAAATATTTACTCTCATGAAAGTAAGTTAGTGGCTATCCGGGCTTGGACTTGATTCAATAGTTGCTTGTGGGGATAACTTGGACTCTTGGAGGCAGATCCAAAGTTCCAACCTGCAAAAGACATTATCCGTATTACTAAGGACATGTTTGAATTAATTTATCTAGAAACATTTTTAGGAAGAAAAAATGAATTTTTTCATAACTTTAAAATAGTTTATGCATTGAAGTATTGTCTACAAGTGTCCAAACCATAAGTTTTTTTTTTTTTTTAAATCCGACATTGGAATTATGTGTCTAACGCGTGTTATAAGGGTGTTAGTTAGTGTTTGATCTATGTCGAACATGCGAACACGCTATTGAATTACAGTGTTCATGTTTCATAGATGGTGCTTGATATCCGTCATTAAATGATCTTAAAAAAACTTTTAATTATTTTTCACGTATAACACGGGGTTTCTCTCAATTCTCCATAACACCGTTGATATTGTTAATGAGGACCTATAATTACAATCGCATCTTTTATATTTTTTTTTTAAAATGCACTCAATATGTCCTTAGTCAATGTTATTAACATAGTATTTATATAAATATATGAATATAATTATATTTTTCTTGTATAGTATTAATTATTATATTTATTAAATATAATTTACTTATTGAATTTAATAAATACATTCATAATATAGATATAGTAATGTATATTTTTTAATTATATTTATATATATAATAGTATTAATTAAAAAGTAGTAATAATAAAATTTGATGCGTAGTTATCTATATTAAAAAATTCTTATTATTTCTTAAAATTAATTTATAAATATAAAAATAAAATGTATGTAAATTTATTTCATGATATCCATTTGACTGAATTATAATTTTTATGTTTTCATTGTGAAAAAATTAAAGCATAAAATTATAATCAAAAG